>DWME01010453.1:0-10209 GCA_018244795.1 Parelbella ahira ahira
ACCTTCCAGAAAGCAAGCCCCGTCCACACGCCTGCCGTATTATTATTGTAAACAATTCCCAGCACCGAGTGATTATAATTAACCTTAATTGATTAATCGTAAGGTTCAATTTCGCTCGTCGTGTTAAGTAGTCTTATACGCACACCTAGATATTTCCAATATATAAATAATCGACGATGCGAAGTTTCTAAGCTTATTCGGAACCATACTCTTATATACCTCATACCTATGTATATACATAATCAACAACGCGGAATTTCTAGATACGTTCGTAACAGTATTCTTATATGTACACCTAGGTAAACGCAATACATTACGAACAGCGAACTTTCGAGATATTATCGTCCGTAACAGTATCAACAGACCGATGAAAGTAGAAGAAGTACAACATGTCTGCACGGATAGAGATATGACACTCTGTGCCCTCTGCATACCCTGTAAAGGACCTAGAGTAATGATATAACATTGTTTTTAATTGTGCTCCAACGTACACTTGGCCAGCATCGCAGACTATGACCTTCACCTTTCTAACTTTAAAAGGAGAACTGTGCTCAACACTGGATAGATTACTGTTTTTCAATGTGCTTGTTTTGAAATTTTTTTATTGACCACTTGAATATATTTTTTTTTAAGACAAAATATTAGTGCAAACTGTTGTCCTATTTTTGAACATTCTTATTAGTTAATGAAATGCATTTATTCTGATTTCTATTCGTATTTTTTTTTCAGTGAAATACAACGACGAACTGACATCGCTCAACGACAGATATATGCATTTAACAAACTACTCAATCAATAGATTATCCAAAAATTACACACCAAATGAAGACTTCTCCGCTTGTGAGGGACACAAATGGTAAGTGTTAAATGCAATCTTATGCAACTAGTATATTTTTAACAATTGTTTTTATGTTTCATTGTTTTTCAATAAGCACGATTAATAGTAATTATCTATTTTGCAAACTGCATGCTGTTGATTACCATATCAAAAATATTAATGGTATATCTAGCCTTTAATCTGTTAAAAAAACACTTAATCATTCTTTGTCCCAAATGTAATATTGACTAAATCTATGATTCATTGAACAAAGGACATTCTAATTGTTAAAAATACTTATGTATTCTTTGTGCCTACATATTTTTAGAATTATGTAATTTTTCGACACTTTTAACATGTATATATGTATATACCATATTTGTATATTTCAGGACATTACAAACCTTATTTCATTACCTAAAGACTGAGAGGAGCGTAGACACAGAGGCCCTGTGGAATTCTATGAAGGATCTGGTCATCAAGACAATCATATCTGGCGAAGCTAGCATCAGCTCTCTAACTAAAGCCAATATCACGTCTAGATATAACTGTTATGAATTGTTTGGCATTGATGTCCTGTTAGACGAAGATCTGAAGCCCTGGCTATTAGAGGTATGTAGGAGATTGTAGATTTTTTCATTGACTGTTAGCAATAATAATGTAACAACTATGCACAGAGGGCTAAATATCTTTAACCTTATTGGTGCTTTCTGCTTATGCCGTAAGCGATCTGGCATGAAAGATAAATAAAAAATGAAAAGAAAAAATTATAAATGTGAAGATGTTATTTGAATGCTAGAGTATTTAAACATTCATATTATATATATCAAATAATATATAATCTGTTATATAATACTCAACAAGTATACTCATCTACAAGATAAGTTTTAAACAACAAATACGGAAGACAGGTAAAAATAAGTTTGATAATTATATTCATAAGTACTTCCACGGGTTTATAATGGACATGCCAATTTTACACCTGCATGTAATAATTCTAAAACGGAGACGGATAACTAATCGCCTGCCACTCTTTTTATGTCCCACTCCTGTGCTCGCGCCTCCTAGCATTGGGTGTAGCACGAAGCTTATTGCAGCGCACTGCCCTGCACTCAGTGGTGGAGACGGTTTTGTGGTCGACACATCTGTCGGAGGTTCTTAAACCACCTGTAAGTTTCAAAGCTGAAGGTCTAACACAAGATTTAACGATTACTATCGTGCAACTGCTCAACTTGACAGTCGAGGCAAGAGATTGTTGAAATTGGTCACGCAAGGCCGTTGCCCGGTCTAACAAACCGTTTGCAATGTACAGCAACATTGATGTCTACGAAAGCTCTGGGTTACAGTGTAAGTGTTGTTATTACAGGCTTCGCTAAAAATGAATAATTTACGTATAGAATTTGTCCCCTGTGATGGTAAAAAAAAACACGTCTATGAAGGGTAAAATGTATATTCTGATTTAAATAATTTTCAGGTGAACATCTCGCCCAGCCTGCACAGCGCGTCGCCGCTGGATATCCACGTGAAGGGCCCGCTGGTGGCCACCGTGCTTAACATAGCACAGTTCCAAGTACCACTCAAGACCAACCTCGACATGCTCACTAAGGATAAGCCAAACAAGTTGGTCAGTACTATACAAGTATCTTCCTACACAGCGTAATGTTGCATGTGCAATTGCAAATTTAAAGCAAAAATAGGATATGTATGTAAGTCATTTAGAGCACATGTAGAACACAGAGCCAGGAGGAATGTAATCATCATCTTTCTACACAATGTCAAAGATACTTCAACATGTGGCTCACATTGCATTGTGATTAAAAATTAATTGCTTAAAAGATAAATATGGTCAATGAACCAAAGATGGGAATCAAGATATTATATAGAAATGTTACAATAGTTTGGGGTTCATCACTCATAAAATATATATTTAAATGGTAATTAAAAAATTATTCAATTACTATCTGGATCTGAGAACTAATTGATCAATCGATCAGTGTTCCATGGGGCAATATGGGTCATGGGTCATTCCATGGATCATGGGACAGTTCATATATGTCATTGGTTATTATTAATTTATTTACTTATTACATCAATTTATTTATTAATGTCATTTATCAACAATGCAGGCCGAAAATGAGTGAATATATTGTTTCTTTAACTCTACTTGTTTTTCAGTAAAGTATCCATCAATTAAACTAATTTACAATAAGAATTTAGCTTACAGCACAGTTTCTTGAATGTAAGAAATTCTTTCACATTATTTATTAGTGTCTTTTCCAACTTACTTGTATTGGGTCAACTTCTAGGCGGGTCTACCCTACGATAGCAGATTGTATACCATATACCTGTCAAAAGAAGAAAGAGATAAACATATAATCTATACAAATATGGATGACCGGGATCTGGTGAGTTTTTTCAATGTTGTTAATCACAAGTCATCATCATTATAACCAAATACATCTTTATAACCAAATATATATCAAGGGGGAACCTTAATGTGGTGTGTATGCTAATATTAAAAATATTACATTTTTGTAAACCTATGTTATATGTTTTGATTATATTTCCAGTACCTACGCGATATTCTGTCGACCCTCACTCCAGACGATGTGCGCCATCTTATTCAAGCGGAGGACGAGCTCACACAGACGGGCGACATGGAGCGTGTGTTCCCCACCACGGAGTCCCACAAGTACCTGCCGTACCTGGCCGGCCCGCGCTACTACAACCGCCTGTTTGACGCCTGGGAGACCCGCTACGGAAACAACAGAGAAGCAGGTCTGTTTCTAGCACTTTCCAAGGATTACAGTATTAAATGTGTGATTCATACAATTGAAAAATATGTTTAATCGAATTGGATATGTTCTGATATTCAATGAAATGTGATGGAGTTAATTATATACCACTCAAATAAAAAAAATAATGCCCTGTATATTACTTAAATTTTCAACATGGCAAATGGTTATTAAGGACAGGATAATGGGCATGGCTATCACTATTTCCATTCAATTTATTACTTGATCCATAATAAATTTGCGTTATTGATATCAGTCTCATAATCCTGCTGTTTGAGGTTGTTTTTGGCGTGCATCTATAACTTTACAATATGCCTTTGTAAGCTTAAGGTACACTTGCTATAATTACAAAGAAAATTATGAGTGGACACACACATACACATACACACACACACACAGTCGTCCATATGGTTCCATGTGACACATTAATTCTGCAAATTAGTTGGCCAGTGTGGTAGACTATTAACCTTATTCTTTACAAGGCGTCGTTGATGAAAAGCTCGAATCCGTCTGTTCTAGGGCTTGATCTACTCCGCAAGCTGTGCGAGATCGGCTACCACCTGGAGGTGCCGCCCGTGCCGCTGAAGGTAACTGCCCCCGCGGCCGCGCCGGCGCCCGGCCCCGGCCCTGGCCCCGGCCCCGGCCCCGGCCCCGAGCCTGGCTCCGGCCCCGGCGCGGCGCTGCGCCGGCTGCTGGCGCTGCTGCACGCGTTGCTCGCTTATATCTCTCTTGCGCTCTCTCTACCATCTTCCGGATGACGGCTACCGTGCGATCTACTTGCTAGCTACACGTTATTCCGTGTTCGGGTTTCCTAGTATAACTATTTTATCAAATCAAACATCAATCAATCCCCACGAGATGTTTTGTCATGAACAGCTTTTTTTGTATGTAGCCTTAATCTTAACTGATCAAACCCATATTAGAGCTTATAATGAGTGCAACTGAAAACTGATAAAATATTAGTTATCTAACAATTTTTTTTATTATACGTAAGGAAATAGTAAAAAAAAATGTCATGAGGACAGCTTTAATGAGAATGGCTTTCCTTTTTCTTTATCATTCATAAATGCTTAATGCTAAAGTGTCAGTCTTTCCATCATAATATATTGAATGATGGATATTATAAACCTCTATTATTACCAGTGAGATAGAAATTTACAGCAATTAGCCACGGTAGGTGTAATCCGAAGTACTCACTCACATATCACACACATCACAGTACCACCCACACCTCTGTTCTATGTTATGTATACATTTATGTTTATCTTTATTTGTTTGCAATCTTCACAAGTAGACTATTGATGCTATCCATAATCCATTTACAGGTAAATTATAGATTTTAATTTGTATCGTTTATCGATGTAGTATTGTTTTCTCCACCATATATTCCAAATTTTTATATCACCAGCGTTCTAATTTTTTAATTGGCATTTGAAACTGTGCAAATGTAGGATGAATGTTTTTAAAACGATTTTCTATGAAACAATATAATTATGAGTAAACAAAACTGTGTAGAGTTTAATGACATGCACACTTTGCCTTGGGTCATTTAGTTGTCCATTATCTCTGAATTTATGCTATAGACTTATCTTTACATATATCTTGACTTGACTTGACTGCCTCGTTGGTCGAGCGGTTGCAAGCGCGACTGCTGATCGGGAGGTCCTGGGTTCAAATCCCGGGTTGGGTACTATTGGACTTTCTAATTTAGAATTTCTAGTAGTGACTCAGAATCTGAATCAGTGCCCAGTGTATGGCAATAGATTCACCACCTATTCCATGGGATTTAAACGTAACTGGTGAAACGTGGGGGTGTACTACAGCCCTTTGCCTACCCCTTCGGGGATTACAGGCGTGAAATTACGTTTTTTTTTACATATGTCTTTGGCTTGGCCACTACTGTCATTTTCTCAAGTCTGTATGTTCCATGTAACCTTATGGATACTGTATGTTTGTGTCATTGTGTTTAGTTTTTGATGTTCTCTTCGTTTTAATCTGTCTTTTGCTTTTTATAAACCAATATCCCACTTTAATGTAAATGTATTGTGATTTGTGATTTTTTTATATTATTTTGCAATATTTTTATCAGTGATATCAACATTTTTATACTTACTGTATACTGTATACTTTACTATATACTGTATACTTTATTTTTAGTTACCAAGGCTATTCAAAACGATTTTAGAGGTTTATTTAACCTCAGTTAGGCATATGATTTTTGTTAATTTCTCTTTTCTGTGAAGATGGCAAACCAATAATTGCAAATTTATTATATTAGTGTATCACTTCATTTGGGTTTTTGGTATATTTTATTTATTGTATATATATAGTACATATATATTATTCAAAATTATATTTATTAATTGTGTGAATTTATAGGTTTCAGTTAATTTTTTTGATGATTAATGATATAAAATATCACTGCCATTTTGAAATAGGCTAGATTTTATGTTAGGATATGAAAATCAATTAGTTATATGAATTGCAGGGCAAAACCGGAGTTAGTGTGGTGAGAATATTAAATAGAATTAAAGCATGGACTTGATCACTCCATAGGAGACTAAATAATTGAACATTATTTAAAATATCATAAATAATGTTTAATGACATTTTAGCACTATTTCATTAATGATAACAATATTACCTCAATAGAGAATCTCAATGGAAGGTGATGAGTTAGAAACTTTAGGATGTAGGTCACAACTACTAATGAATAAAATGTACCGAAAGAGATACTGAATCTTAAGAAAAATAAAAACTTAACTTGTTAAAAATTTTACATTTTACTTTTTATGTAAGGAGGCCAAGTTACCAACTGTTCCATTTTAAATAAATTTCAGTCTGTGTAGCTTGATTGGCAATTTAGCTTTGTTGAAATCAATAAAAATCCTATGATGCTTAGAATTCCAATCAATTAATGATTTTGATATAGATATTGCTTATAAAAATGACGTCACATTTATTGTCATGTTTCACCTCATAGATTTACCTCAATAGGTAGGCGTTTCATATAAATCTAACGCTTTTATTTATAATTATATGAAGCAAAATTTATAACTATTAAGAAAAGAAAATATATTTGGCGTGCTCTCTTTAATGATTGTAAATGTGTGCATATTAAAAAAATGGTTTCTGTGATTGGTGTCAGGGCAAAGTGACAAATGCGCTCCGGCGAGCGTACTTGGGTTGTAAGCACGTCGCTCACAGTAAGTGTGTAGCGGGCGCCGCACCTCCGGCACTCCCATTTGGCTTGTTTTGATCCGTACTCAGCTACGTTTACCTATAGGGATGCCATAGACAATAGACATTCTAACCATAAAGAATAGTCACAGTTGACAGCTAGCCTACTCCCAGTGTTGCCAGTATTTGCAATGTTGTTAGCGTTAGAGACACGTTCATTAGACAGAACAATATTCGAAGTTGCAATTCGTGTGTCGAATATACATCTAGGTTGATCGTAAGATTATATAGTATTGGTATTTTGAAAGTATTGCAATTACTTCAAGGGGTAATATTTTTGTAGCTGAGTTTTACTATGTCGTAGTTATTGTGAACATATCATTATATGGCTTTGATATAAACGTAATAATATTTTGATTATAAATGACTTAGAAATAGGTTTCAATAAGAAATGTATTATTCATAATAATTCAATTTAGATTTTATAGAGGAGTTTACAAACGTTAAAAATTGGCATGACATTATGAATAGAGTATTTCATTGGTAGGTTAAAATATCAGTGAGGAAAGTTCGTAATAATGTTAGATAATTGTTCTTATTACATGTAAATATATTTGTCACATTAACGTATGTATGTTTGTATGTAGGTATAAAACTATAATGCAAATTGTAGCTGTTTTTGTAAATGTATGTACTTTTTTTTAGTCGGCTACGTATTGGGAGCTAGAAAATGTTTGTGAAATTACAGTTTTATTGTCATCGTCCACATTCTAACAGGTAAAAATGACAATTATGTATGTATAAAGTTATATGTGTATGTGTATGTGATTTTTATATTATGTATATTTTCATAGAGAAATGATTTTTATTCGATTTATAGACTATTAACTGTTAAAGAATTTTCCGTTTGTTTTGAATGTTAGTTATGTAAATAGTCCTTATAAGAATTATTGTTTGAATATTTTTTAGGTGTATTTTACATATTTATGTGTATATATTTTTTTATTAATTTTATATATTTAATGTGGGAATGTTATGTTCAAATTATAGTTACCTATTTTTGTAGGAAGGATTAATTATTATTTTTATATTTTTATTTACTTTGGGTGCTTTTTATTGTTATGTTATACATGTTTCATATTTTTTTTTCATATATGCATTACGCATTTTTTTACATCACTGTCAGTTTTAAGCATTTTCCTTTGCCTTGCCTCCAATATTAGCAAATCACATTTTAAAAAGCAATATGCATGATATTAGTGTGATTTATTTAATTTTTTTTTTTCAAAATTAATGGGAGATGAAGTTATGAGGAGTCTGGTATAGAAATTGATTTTTCTTCATTTCCATTAGAGCCATTTTATTTTTGAAAAAAATTATTAGGCTTTATCTGCTCTATGAACAATCTCCATGAAATTATTAAAAACAATAATGTTTTAAACGATGTATTTTAAAATACTATCTTAGCAATAATTGTTATGAATTTGAGTTATTTTTATATTACAGTTATTTTACATTCTTTATGTATTTATATTTATACACATAACTCACAATTCATTAAGAATATTACATCATGCAATCTATTCAATTTGTAGCATTGACTGGCCTAACGCTTAATAAAATAACAAATAAAATCATTTCATTATTATTTATAAAAATATTAACACATTAACAACCATTCATAGTAGTGCAATTTTGTATACAAATCATTATTTAACTTGTTAATAATAGGAGTCTTTTCACTTCCGGTGGGTGTCCAGTGGTATTTTTATGTTGTGGTTTTAGGAAGTTTTCAAAACCTTTAAGAAATTGCAGGCTTTGGTTTATCAATTAACATAGTAATAACAATATGCCTTCTGAGTAATACCAGACAATACTAAACATTTCTCGTTATATATTTGTGATATACATATATGTATATCATACAAAAATGATTTAATGGACATTGCAAATATGAAATTGCACTTCTCTTGTTTCACATAACACAGTACTCCACAGACATTTTTGCATTTGTGTTTCTTTGCATGCATATTTTATACTCCTCAAAAGACAAAAAAATATATTTTTCTTTTATGAATCATAGCTATGTTTATACATATTAGGGCCATGCATATACGTACATATATATACATATATTATACACACACACACACACACATATATATATGCATGTGTGTGTATGTATTTATGTATGTGTATATATATTTATGTATATGTGTGTGTATATATATTTGTTTTTTGAGGAGTGTAGCGACCTGCGCACCCGCACATCGCTCGCGACACGTGCTGATCCTTTTTTATAAAATTTCATCAGATATGTTAAATCCATTTTGTTGTACATGATATAATATCTTCCTATATAAGAAGTACCGTGAAGTATATAAAACGTACCATGATAGGTGTAGGAAAGGAAAAAATATCTTTGGAAACGAGTTTTTATATTATACCACCATATGATAATTTTCAAGCAAATGGGTTTTGCAGTAGCAGTATGGATTTAATATATCAGCAGTTCGTGAATCATCAACTCTCTCTGCGACCATTCCTAAGTAGTGGTATATTCACATTCTGTGTATTTAACACGGTTGCTTTCATTTCGTGTCACTTTCAGTCATTCAGTACAAGCATATACCTACCGATTTCTTTCACTCACATTCGATTCTCCATTCGGCTATCTCGCTTCCGCACTAAACACTTCGACATCAATTTATAGTTGATAAGTGTTTTTTTTACGAGTAAATCTAGTCCATTGTTCAGTTATATATTTTGGATTTTGAATATACATTTTGTGAGTCCAAATATTTTTGGTTTTCATAGATCATAGTGCGTTATGTCATCGGCACAGAGTGTAGACGCCGCTTTACGAATGATGGTTGACTGTCTCGATACTGCCCACACACCTGTTATTGAGACGTAAAAGATTTAATGTTAGCACTTCATGTTTAGTGTTACGATAGCAACTAGTACTTTTTCATTCAGCGATTGACGAGTCGTGGCTAGTGTAGGTGTATTATTTAGTTTAGTGTTTGGATTACATATTAAAATGCATCACATGCCAACAGCCGGTAGACAGTGTGCACTTGCAACGAGATCGTTTATTGGATATCAAATTGTGTATTTTAGTAAGCATTTTTTCTGGATTGATCTATAGCGTACTTTGTCATCGCAGCTAACGCCCAGGTATAGCTGTAGGCTCGACACATCCGAGGCAGTCGGCTCACGTTAGTAAAGCGGTCGGTTCCGTAGCGAGTCGAGTAACGGTGCCACCCTCCCCCGCCCCCGTCCCGCCCGCGTCCCGCGTCCCTCCCCGCCCGTGCCCCGCGCCTTGTTGTAGCGGGCGGCGGCTCAGCTCAGCGCGTTGGATGGTTGCAGAATGACGTGGACGCGCCGACGCCGCCCGCCTCGGCCGCCTCCGCG
>DWME01010454.1:0-10208 GCA_018244795.1 Parelbella ahira ahira
ATGTAACATATTGACTGCCTCGTTGGTCGAGCGGTTGCAAGCGCGACTGCCGATCGGGAGGTCCTGAGTTCAAATCACGGGTCGGATACTATTGGATTTTTCTAATTTAGGATTTCTAGTAGAGACTGGGAATCTGGAATGGTGCCCAGTGTATAGCAATAGGCTCACCACAGATTCCACGGGATTTAAACGTGAATCACGAGGGTGAAACGTAGGGTGTACTACACTCCTCTGCCTACAGCTTCAAGGATTATAGGCGTGATGTTAAATCGAATAAAGTGTGTTTTTCCTTTAACCATGTTCTAGAGCGTATTCGTCGGTTTATATCTTACAGCTGACAGGTGACAGATGTTCTTAGTAATTTGTCTGGTTTCCGTTTTATTTTTTTAAATTATACTGGCAAATAAACAGACGTAGTCTACATGATTCTGACTGGTTACCGTAGACCACCTATAAGCATGTGCAGCACCAGTTGGTAATGCGCCTATACTTTTTCCTATCTCTCTTTCTATTTCCATCAATGCGAGAATTAAAAGATGTTTTTTCACACTTTTCTTAATTACTCAAAGGACTTCGCGAATTCGTGAAAAGAATGTTCATTCCACATCTTAGACTTTTGTTGATTATTATCACATTACAATTCCAGATTCTTTCAGTTCTTCAATACAAATAATGTCTTTGAATGCGCATGTAATTAGCGGTTTAATATGTATCGTTCGTTGTCGCCGTTACGCAGTTGCGGTCCAACTGTCAGCATGTTTATCCGCGCTGGACGCGATTGCTATTGGGCCGCGAATACCCCGCATGACAAATTGCTAACTGATTCCCGCTTCGCCCGCTTATTAGTGTCGTTCCACTGAGTTTCATTACATGCGTGTTTAATGGCTTTATTCGGTGTACACAATTGTTTCACCTTTTGCTGGTTTTCATTACAACTCATTTAACTTATACACATTTTATATCACGTACTGTGATATAAATGATAGATATCATATTTAAGTCACTTCAAATTAACTCAGTTATATTTATAAATATCACGGCTATAATTCATGAAGGGATAGTCAGCGGAGTGATGTACTCTCCCACATTTTACCAGTTACGTTTACATCCCACTATAAAATAGGTGGTGAATCTATTGCCATTCACCGGACACAGATCCAGACTCCGAAACATTCATTACTAGATATTTCTACTAGGAAATCCAAGTCTGAAAACTCAAAATTTGGGTTTTTTTCTATCAATATCCAATATTACCGGGAATCGAATCTTACACTTCTCGATCGACGGTTGCACCCGTAACTGCTCGAGCAACGGGGCAGGACTTCCAATGTATATGTATATACCTACTTAGCTGATGATTAAATTATTAAATTATTTAGGCACTTAAATGATGACATATTATATTACTTAGTATGCAAGGTTGTATGTTCCTTAATATGCTTACCCCGTAAGTGGCCTTGTCGATATAATAATAATATAAATAAAGTTTTGTTTCTAATTTAAATATATAACTCATATCAGGCTCCATGGCTTGGGTATATGTTATGAAGTGTAAACGTTTAATAGGAGGGTGAGTTTCTATGAAGGGACTAATCTTCAAACTAATATTAATAGTAAATTTAATGTTGAACCCACTAAACCGCTCGAAGGGATTAAAAACTCCACGATCGGGGGTAGCTAATTACCCTGAAGTTACTAGGGTTGCGTTAATTGAATAAGATATTTTATACTACTCAGATAGACGCTGTTTAATAATAAATGTACCGAAATAGATAACGTACGATATTGAAAAGCTTGTAATTCCCGAAGTCCATCTGGTACGTGACTGTTTTTTTAATCGTCTGTTTTAGCTGTTACGCAGGTGAGTGAAATGGAAATGAAGCAAAAATAACGTTCTTTGTTCAGTTTTTAGCACCGAACAGGGGGTAAAAGCTAAACGCTGTTCAGACGCAGAAGCCGAGCTAAGTAAATTTGAATATAAATACGTGTTAATGAAATGTAAGTGCTATTTGGTCTCATGCACTTTCGCTCGCTTAGGATTTAAGATTCCCGCCATTTTCATATTTTAAATTTGGAATATTGTTTCGGTTTGTTGTTCGTTAAGTAGAAATATGAAAATACATACTTGTGCTATTATCAAACACAGTTCACGTTTGGATTAGAATTTTTGAAATAGATCTATAAATATATAAAAGTTAAATAAAAATTGTAGATAAAAAAAGGGTGCGGTCCAGGAACTTCCGTCAGGATCGAAGTTTCTTAAGCTTTTTCTTCAATCCGTAATGTTATTGGTTATGGAGATTTACATTGTTTAGATTTGTAAACTTTAATCACGTAATAAGAGAACGTTATTTGATATGTCCATGCAACATTACCACTCTCTCTGTGATCTGCAAATATATTTTTTTCTTTTCATTACATTTTTAAAGCAAAAAATATAAAATGAAGCATTAAATAGAAAAGTTTCATTAAATATTTATTATCATCAGGCCTGGTTGTTTAAGGAGTCATTAAGATATTCAAATAAAAAACTAAATATTCTAATACTTATTTTATTAATTAATAGATACTATAATCCACAAATTTATGCAAGACTTCATATAAATACAGTTGGAACTTTTTTCGTGATAGCAACACATGTATTCAGACAAATAAATACAAACATTTATTATACAATCATAACATCAGAAAAATTAGAAAAAATAATCGAAGACTTAAAATTCTTATTGAAAAATTTAAACTATATACAAATTAAATGACAGGCAAACGTTATAAAAACAAAAGACCCGTTTGCGCGTTCTTATTGTATTCATAAATTGGATTCGATTC
Source organism: Parelbella ahira ahira (assembly GCA_018244795.1). NCBI lineage: Eukaryota > Metazoa > Arthropoda > Insecta > Lepidoptera > Hesperiidae > Parelbella > Parelbella ahira. The sequence continues at coordinate 2,830 of DWME01010454.1, forward strand.
AATTTTTCTTCAAATACTCTTTTTGTTTACATTTGATTAGACCGTGGCAACGTCACTAATGGTTTTGTAAATTGTATGAAATAGTCTCAGTCGGACTTCGTGCAATCATTCATTCCTTCATTCATTCATTTTTCTGACGAGTTAAAATACGGACGTCAGTCTTTCATTCCGTTTCAAAACAGGAAATTCTTTGTCTTTCTTTAATGTTCTTTTTAAGAATTTATTTTCAATATACCTTCGATTATTCTTTTAGTAATATATTGGTCATTTATCAATTTAATCTATGATTATATAATTTTTCATTAACAGAGATTAGTTTAAGTAACATGAGTGTGTACGTAATAAGTTTCCTAAAGGGATTCTTATTATATCAGTTGTAGTTGTCGAGTTATTTGCAGTGTACCGTAATATAAACATCAAATAGGTCCGACCGCGCCCATGTCCATGTCACCTTGTTTCCCAAATGAATGACAAATAGTCCCGCCCTGTGTCTAAATGTGCTCATTCCGATGCCTAATTGACTTCATCAACCCTTTGTTAGCATTCCCCAAATGGGCCACTTAAGGTGTCGTCTTTTCATAACGTTGCCTTTTGGGTCGTTCCAGTGGTCTAATTTTTTAAGGAAGGGGACTTTTTAAGGAAGAAGATTTTGTTAAAGTGTTTAGTGGCTTGTATAGCAAATAAATGTTTTATGTTTGTTATAAAAATACATACATATATATCGTATGTATTTTAACATTATCTTATTGTTACTTGGCAAGAGTGTGCTTCCATCCTACTCGTATTTTTGTTATAATTACACCTAGTAGTTAATAGTAACAAGAATGTATTTATGTTAATATGTATTTGTAATGTATAATTGACTTTGTTGTTTTTTTATCTTTAATAACTGGGTCAGGAATGTCAATTTGTTATGATGTAATTGTATTATCTTCAAAATCTTATCACGCTATTAACATCCAACAATCAATAGGTACGAATTCATCACAGCTATGAGGGAAGTCACAAGTCAAACGACATTTTGCCATACTTTTAAGTTCATGTTAATGGTTACTACGATTGATTCCTAATATGTAATTTCTTGCTGGTCGGTGTCGTTTAACATAGCATATCAAATTATAGTCTTGCCAGGGTCAACAGCAGGCAATGGATTTTAATTTTTTTTCATTCATTTATATTTAAAAGGAATTGTACATCTCATTGTTAATGCACTAACACACACCTGTCTAACTACCTACCGTTGCAGAATAAAAGTATATTTTACGAGTCGTAAAATATACACCATATAGGTAAGCAAAGTAATGGAGTTGCATGAATCATATTTTATGATGTGTTTTATGTGCCAGCTGCTGTCGTTTATACGTTTTTGTTGATTAACAAGCAGAATGGTATGTTCTGTGTAACAGTTCGTCACGTTCAAGGGGGTGGATTAAAATTTTCTTTACTTACATATCTTTAAAGTCTGCATATTAGCGCTAAGGTGAGGTCCTGTCGTAATACGCTTTATAGATTTCTACCTTATTTCTATAATTAAATATATATCGCAGTACATAATAATAATTTCCTATGGTTGTAAAACAGATCAAGAAGCAAGTTGGAAACCGGTACAAATGCAAGTCACAATCAATCGATGGATTTTACGATTTAAACTCGTTGGTAATGTCAGACTTTTGGCGTTTAGGATGAAGTTTTAAACTTACATATGCAATACTGTGGTCTTAACCCTTCGACGACTACACCTGGGCCCGACAGTGGAACCATAAAAAGATTGATGATGATTATTCATTTGTAAAGCAAAAATAATACGGGGTTCTTTTTGATATAAATGTATTTTAATATTAATTGTTTCGTGAGTGTTTATACACATGATTATATATGGTCGCTGCGGCGACTTCGCTGCATTCGGCGGGAGTTCATGATGAAGGACCACGTATAGGTCCGAAACTAGTCGGTCTATCCCGAAAAACGTACGTGGGTTAAGCCGGCACATATATAATCACATATATAAATGTATCATTCAATTCGATTTAATTCGACCCCACGAATTATAATCGCGACGCGTGTGACATTTTGGTCTACGTCCAATTTAGCAGTTCAATCAACTGTGGTTAATATGCTACTCGAACGCCATGTCATCTAGTAACGATACACGTACACACTGTTGATAGTGTGCCATGTTTAATTTACTATTGTTATGCATACACATACATACACACACGTGTACACACACACACATATACACACACCTACACACACCTACACACACATACACACACCAACACACATGGATAGTAATTGCCTGTAGGCCAGTGAAATGCAAAAAAATATGCAATTCACTTGTAATAAGGCAAACTATTTTGTTGGTAGTGTGCGTGCGAGTATGCTAATTTTGCATACTTTGAAGAATGTTGCATACAGGTGATGTGACTGTTGTAAAATGGAAGGTTTAAGCTATGCTTATTGTACGAGTTTTCGAATTTTTAATGTAACTGCATACTTGATTCAGGATCGAGGGTTTTAGTCCTTTTCATTCTGAAAGGACGTATTCAACAGTGGAATAATATAAGGATTTATGATAAAAATGATCAGAAAAGTTTAAATTCAACTGAATTCAATTACTACTTTGATCAAGGAACTTTCTAGACAGCGTTCTCCTTCTAGTTCCGACTTGATACCGTGATTTTTTTTCCTAAAGTTAAAAGTCAACATAAAGGAAAAAACAAAACCCTCGGGCATATTCGAAAGAAGACCATGACAAGTGGTTGATACAGATATACATATTTCTACGCAGGCGTTAGTACAATCTCTTACAAATTCCAAAACTGTAATATTTTTCAAACGGATGAGTCCAGTCCAGTCTTAGTCCTTCCCTTTTGTTGCGTGAAAGACAAATTTTATGTCCAGTTACCTACCTACCTACATCTATGGCACAGTATCCCAGTTAAGCTGACTAGCCAGCTTTCTCCCGTTAAGATTTTTGTTTTGGAGTTATCATGGCACGTTTGTGTTACCACATTTTACCGGGAGAAAACCCTCTTAGGAAAATGCATAATTACTATACCTTGTAGGCGGTCTATGTCTTGTATAGGATTGTGGCAAACTGATGGAAATGATGATTATGATGCTGACGTTGATGAAAACGATGATGGTAATGATGTTGATCATGATGACTTTAGCGCAATAGAAAAATTTAACGCTATTTCCTCAAATTCGCAAGCCTAAATATTCAATCACATTTTGTTCTCATGAAAAACCTCTAAATCCGTTTCCAGTTAGAAATATATACGAACTTAGGTATACAGGTATGTATAGATATGTGCAGTGACTAGAATCCGATTCAAAGGTAGATTTTGTTAAACTATTAGACCGGTACAATAACTAACGTGAATGCGCGGGTAAATTGAATTTCCAATTGTAACTGGATCAAATCAAATGCACTTTGCTAAACGCCGACCGGCTTACCTATTGCCGGTTCGCTTATATGTAGAATATCTGATCGATTTCTCACTATTGTTTGCAATTCAACATTTGAATATTTTAAAATTAGATAGATAAAATAGTGTCCGACCCGGCGATCGAACCCAGGACTTATCGCTCAGCGGTCAGAGGGAATTTAATTTATTCTCATACACATATTACAAATGTTACATCATTTTTCATGGGTTTTCATTCATGTTTCCTTTTCATTCTAAAAAACAGATAATACTCTGTATCAACATTCACAAGCCCTATTGGTTTTACTAAGCAGTAATATAAATAATACAGAGCATCGCAAATGTATACCAAAACTCGGTAATAATCTCAGCAGCTGATCTGATTTTGCCGTAATAATATTTTAGGCTTACTTTTGTTCCCTTATGTTGAAACAAATAAGTAAACTCACATAAATTTATTTAGTTGTTCGACGAGAATAATATTGAAACTTTCCCTAGTCGGGACTTACTCTTATTTATACTTTCCTCTATTAGGTACAGATTCTGGGTGTAATTTATAGCTTTGTATCGCGCTATATATTTTCTTCTGTTATTAAGAAACAATGTTTTTGATATCGAAACAAATGTGCAATTTATTTATATGTTATATATTTATACGGCTATGCTCTGCCTCGTATGACCGCCTCGTTGCTGATTGAGAGGTTTTGGATTCAAACCCCGGGTCGGGTACTATTGGGTTATTCTAAATTGAAATTCCTAGTAGTGGCTTCCAGTTTAGATTCGTACATGGTGCAATGCAATAGGATTACCCCCTTTTCCATGGTGGAACGTAAAAGTAAATGGTGAAACGTGGGAGTGTACCACACTTCTCTGCCTACTCCGCCATGTGACACGGGCGTACTGTTACGTCCTAAAGGTACACATATACATTTAATGAACGTTAATTTGAAAACGTTATGATACAAATTATCATCATACATCGATTTTTATATCCAATAATGAGGTAGAGAAATAAGGTAACGTAACGTACGAGGATGAGAGCGAAACAAGAGAAATAAAGATTATGTAGTAGTATGAGTTAATTTCAGATCACTTTCATCTACTCACAGCTCCCTTGTCATGGATTTAAAGTATTGAAACAAATAATGTAAAACCGTAGCATTGATCAGTCAGTAAGTAAGAAGTCTTTGTATTATTGGAATATTTCATTGCGTGACAAGCATTTGTATATAGCTAAGCTTTAATCGGTATCTGAATTTGTTTAAAGTTAGAGAGTATATCGAATCAAGAATCTTCTTACAGAGTAGCTTAGATAGGTCTGTACATTGATAACCACTCGTATAGAGATGACAATTTGAAAACGCTAGTATGTCAACAAAGAGTCTACCGGCGTATACATAAGAGAAGAGTGAGAAATGTAGAAGAATCACGTCAGGTTTGTAAAGAAAGAGATATTTGGCAGTCGCTCTCTCCCAACCCCGAAAGGGACCTGCCGCGATGAAACAACAATAACACTATAGTTCCAATGGTCTTTGTTATTAGAAGTTATGTATTGCCGAAACTTGTTTACTGTTTACAGTTATTTCAAAGGGTTGTTGAGATTGGAATAAGAAGGAGAAGGTCCGTGGGTGGGATCGATATAACATAATAATGAAGGGACTAACTAGTTTATAAACTTTTGTCACAAGACGACGGAACCAATAGTCCAATTTACCCTCCGAGGAACGAATAAATTACCTTCATTTACCAGTTTGTACTTAACCGGTTTACTCATTACCCGTTGCGTTTGTAACGAAAGGGTTTGAATTTGCGGAAAGTATATATCCCTCGTTTAGCTTAATGAATACGGTGCTTATGCTGACTTTTAATAATTAAACCTCTCGAGTTTCAGTCAAATTTTCAACATTAGTACATTTCGTTAAGGTCTGAGCTATAAATTTGCTTTGTCTAATCTAATATCTAATGCGCTTTGCTGTATTGTATCAATATAATATGTTTATACGTATATAAATCATCATCATCATCATTATCATCAGCCTATCTCAGTCCACTGCTGGACATAGGCCTCCCCCAATGAGCGCCATCGCGCCCTGTCCTTGGCTTGTCGCATCCAGCACCATAACATAACAAACACGTGAAATTAGCCCTGTGTTCTCCGAGGGAGAAGGCAGAAGAATGTAGCACACTCCCACGTTTCTCCAGTCGCGTTTACGTCACACCATAGGATATGTGGTGAGCCTAATCCCATGTATCGGACACAAATCCAGACGCCAAAAGATTACTACAACAATAATAAATCCCTCATTTATTATTTTTTATATATTTCCAGCGATAGTGCGCATATACCCTCCTCCAATACCCCGAAGTAGCTGTAACATAAGAGCTTCATAAGACGAGCACTTGTCAAACTTGCTCGATTCACAGTGGATCTACCCCCTCCACCTGCACTTGTCGATATATTTAACTTTAAGGAATAACCGTTCTTGAAGCTAAGCGATACGTTTGGAAATGTTTCCTTTCGAAATATTGAAAGAATAAATTCGAAGAGAAATTTCGAGAACCTTCTGTGTGGGAACATTGGAAATTGCCATGACTGTCTATTGCGAATTTCCATATGTTCGCCGAGAACTTCCATAGATAGGAATGACTGGATTAGTATACAAAGAACAATGTTTACACACACAACAGCAACATTACTCATATAAGATGTCTTTTGGATAACCGAAGAATTGTCTTATATAACTATGAAAAGTATGTAACTGTGACCGGTAATATTATTGATTAAAAATTATCTGAATCGCATATACGTACATATATATCTCTATTGTACAATCTCCTATTATGTTGATGTGCTCTCATGTGGCTAATGTAGTACCTTCTGCGTGAAGAAATCGAAAAAATTATTTCGAAGAAATCGGAGATGAAATAGTCGTCATGTCAGAAATCGGTCCGACCATTAAATATCTATATGTATATATAAACATGTATCCATATCACATTTTAATAACCTTGTAATGAGCTGTATTAAAAATTACACTTAACAACTAATCTAGGCTGGATAGGAATAACTACAAGCAATCTTAAACCTTAAGAACCTCTTTTCATATACGTAATCAAAATTTTTGCAAGCGAGCAAAAACCTCCATACAATTTTTATTTTAAATAACGACGCATTAAACCATTAAGAGGGACCCGTACAGTTTCCGCCCATTTCTGTCATCTCTCTCATTGTTTGAGCCGCTATAAGTTCAAAAGCTGAGAAATACAATACACGGGTTAACTTAATGACCTATAAACCTCCCCGATTTGCGATCCCTAATGTGTTTTTAATGGCATACACTTGCTCATTGAGCTGTCATATTGTATAGCCGAGTATTTATGTACGTCCGTCGCTCTCAAATGAAGTTTGCTTTATGCGATATAACTCTTTGTACACCATTCTTTGAAACACCATGACAAGATAACTGGATACTAAGTCGCTGAAACCGGCGTGCTTGTATGAAGAGGGTGGTGGATGTGGAAGAAGCACGGGAGTTCTGCAAGGATAGAGATATTTGGCACTCTACTCTCTGCCTCCCCCGTAATGGACATGGCGTGAAGATATGTATGTACCTACATATATACTAAAGTACAGAGAGGACCCATTGCCAAATCTCCCTATCCTTACTGAGCAATCGTGCTTCTTCTCAATTCAGAACTCTATACTAATCGCCTGGGTCGGTTATCGTTTTATTTACATATATTCCACGCCGTCTAACTACCCCGTAAGGATCGTAGCGTGATTAAGTAATAATATAACAGCACGTTCTAATTTATTTAAAATTTAATTTTTTTTTTTTTTTAATATTTATTTAAAAAAAATATATATATATATTTTCTGAGGTGTGTGAAGTCTGCCAACCCGCACTTGGCCAGCGTGGCAGACTACGGCCTTAACCCTCTCAA
>DWME01010455.1:0-10206 GCA_018244795.1 Parelbella ahira ahira
GAGCACCGAGTATCAAAATAAATTGCACCGAATAACGTTGTCAATTTTAGAATAACTTATGCATTTTTTTTTTATTTTAACGCCCAGAATTGGATATGCTTTTGTACTGGGCTTGGATTGAAAGCCATTTAACCATGAGTTATACATTAAATAACACAATATTAGTTGATTGTGAGTCATGATTTAATCAGTCAGTTGTAGTTATTTGTCATGCAATAACACAGCTACATTCTTAATTAAATTACAATGTTTTATTAGCGGGAGACATATTACATACACTCATTTATTATATACCTATTTGTTGCTAATTATTAGGATTACCAAAAATAATTTAAGTTTATCAATACCATTATATAAAAAACTATAAAAAGGTAGCATAAAATTAATTAGAAGAAGACAATTCATATTGATAAAAACAAAAAAAAATCCTTGAACTCCGTAGATAATAAAAATATATTAATTAAGTCACTTATTAGCGATTATTATTTATTATTATTGTCTACAACATTCAGAAAAAATAATTTTATGTGCTTCACTCTATATTAAAAGGGGTTTATAGTAAGAAGACCAACCAAATTAATTCATTAGTTTCCTAATGTTAAATATCAAGTAACAACAAATAGTGTCTATTATAATCTGTTACAGCTTATTAGTAGCTTAAAATACTTGGGTATTGCGAATCTCCTAATATTAACAGCTGAAATATATTATATCTCATTCGCTCTCAACGAATAAAAATAAAAATAATCATAAAAAGAATAGCTAATAATTATTAAGCATATATTTCTAAATAATTGTTTTCAAATCGTTTAAAATTCTAAAAGAATTTAATTAGTTTTCTCTCACAAAAAAATATAGGGTAATAAAGTGTTGTATGTATGTATGAATTCATTCACTTACCGGTTTTTTCGCTATTTTCCACCAAAGACGCTATGTGTGAACACGATATGGCAAAAATGAAAACAATTGGTGCTTGCAATGAGGAACCTCATCAGAGTGCAGACACAAAATGATGTTCTAATCAAAATGTACGCGTATAAATACGTCAAAGTAGGGTTGTCAGCGATTGCGAACTTCCGATTATTTTTCCTAAACGTGGAACATCTATTGCTGCTAGCATGGTATTGAAAAATTTCCAACGGCATGTCGCGACACGTGGTTCGGGTGGTTTCGGGTCTCGTCGGCTATTTTCGGCTGTAAGCCTACCTCAATACTTTACGAACATGTTTATTGAGTTTTTCAGCGGGGTTACAATGTTTTGTGTATTTCGTAAACAGCAGACATATTTTTATTATACTAATATAATATGTTAATATTCTAAATATTATACTCAGGATACTTAATATAATATACGTTGCGGTGTTCCCGTTACTATTACCTTTACATACAGAAAATGTTTGATAGTTATGACATGTAATAAACATGAAACAAAAAATAAAAATGAAATGGAAACAAAAAGAAAAAACATCTCGCTTGAACTTTAAATCATTTCGATAGAGAGCAGGGAAATTATTATCATAAGCTAATATTTATTATTATTGACATTTACAATTACACGACTTTACAACAGATACAACGGGAGATTTTACAACGGGATAGGCAGAGAGTACCGGGTACTCAGTATCTTTATCCTCACAGACCTCGCGTGCATCTTTTACTTTCGTGGTGATATTTAAAAAATTGTTCAATATTAAAATTAACATGAATAGAAAAATAATAATAAAATAACAACAGTATACAAATAAAGATATCTGTTAATGACATAATTTAATTGTAGTATAAAAAACCTGATATTATTAAAACAGGCACTTACTTGATCCATCTCTTTTCCAACAATAGACTTACTGGTACACATTGCAACTTACACGATATTGTTCGTACACACATAATATATTGTTAGTATATAGTATTTAATGTACCTACTTGTATTCTTTATCCATATTAATATACAAGAATGAGTTTGTTTGTGTATTCAGCTTTTTGTTACTTCGCTTTAAATTTGTTGTTGAAAATTTACATACAATTAAAATACAGTGGCGTGTTATTGGAGAGGCTTATGTGCAGCAGTGGACGGGAGTAGGTTGATGATGATGAATGATGATGATGAAAATACAGATTTTGAAACATTTGAAACATAGTTGGAAATCGATTTCACCTGGGATTATTTACAGGTTAACCAGTCAATTACATGCTTTTATTATTCATATATTTATAATAAAAATATTTTTCAAAATAATAGTAATAATTATGAAATTCATATGCTAATTATTGGACCGTGTTATAAAGAAACGAATGTGAACCAAACTGGGGTGTATAACTACTTAGTTTAAAATAAATATAGTGTATCATGATAAAATGTCATCTGTCCGTCATATGCACGTGAGATAAATGTTGTATTGTTATAAATGTTGACATAAAGTCACTGTTAAGGACGTTATGTACACCGGGTAAGGTCGTATATATAAAAATGACATTACGGCCTTGAAAATTTCAGATATTGTGCTAACGAAAGACTATACTGGAGCGCCCTACTTATGCAATAAAATAAAAAATACAGTAAAAAAAAATATTTAAATAAAGTGATGTTTTGACAACCCTATTTTCGTCTTCCATTTAAAACCTCGTGGCATCTAAATATAGCGTAATTTATGATTTCGCTTGCGAATAAAATAGATACATATAGGTACGATTCAGTAATATTTCCGATTTTTAAATCGGAAATTTATTTATTACATTCATCATCATCATCATCGTCATCAGCCTATCTAATCTATCAGTCCACTGCTGAACATAGGCCAGCCCTTTATCACATTACATTTATTTAATATGATAAATAAATGAAAATAGTTTCTTAATAGAATTTGATTAAATCGTATACCGGCGTAACTCTCGTAGGTTATTTCGGGGTGGCCCGATTACTTTAGGACCTAAGCGAGGTCCTTATTCATGAGCTCCGGCCCATCGCAGCGAGGTCGCGGCGGAGACCACATATCACTATTGAAACAGGTTTCTCCTCTCAGAATCAGGGGGTTAGGACATAGTTGGTTTGCAGACTTCACAAGCCTTAAAGATTTTTTTTCTAAAGAGTAAGTCGTGGCAGTTCCCCCAAGACATTTTTCTTGAAAGAAATAATTTGAAAATTAGTTTATCAATTTAATAACTGTATTTTATACGTCAATGAGTACTATATATCTAAACATTATCTTATGTGATATGGGAATTACACCCAGGGATTAATAAATGTTGAACATAAGACGGAAATGTTAGCTGTGGATCAAATAATTTGATACTTTGACCTGTGTTATGACAACACTAGTGCCGACCGGTCTGGAGCATGATTGCAGTTAAATATATTAGCACGCTATATATGGATTTAGTTACCGGTTCCTTTATTTATGTCATCATCATCGTCAGTTTGGTCGTCATCATGATCGTCCTCCTAACCATCATCATCGTCAAGTAATTATTAAGGAAGCTCATCAGCTTTTTAACGATTAAGATCATTGACACACGGTGCTCTCTGCCTGGCCCGTAAATATTTTATTAATTTAAATAAAACTAAAGTAATACAGAGAGAAATAGATATCTATGGATTAAGCCAAAATGGGCGTAATGTGAATGCAATCTTGGTTGTTCGCGACCATTTACGTCCACTGCTAGGCTCCCACTGTTATAAACTTAGAGCTTACACCTCCGTGCTGAATTTCGGATTGGGGAAAATAAGGATCAGTTGCGTACCGGTCTACCTGGAACTTTGTAAATTGGTTTTCAAGTTAACAAAGCCTTAACTATCGTTATATTCTGCTTTTGATGTTCTCCAAAGATCTGAAATTTTAATTAAAATTTGTCTTCAGCGGCTGCGATTCCAAGTACTGCGCCTGACCTTGCTACAATTTACTAACTACATGAAAATAAAAGAACAATTTTTTTCTAAAAATGTTTTCTTGTAATGACATTATCACGTCTATTCTACTCGTTCTAAAACCACAAATATTCTTTTCTATAGTTTATTAGTCTTCAATTCTGTACGTATACTGTGGTCTTGTCAATTAATCTTTAATTGTTCCGTGTACAGTACATCCTGAGGGTATCACAGTTGCTCCTACGATCTACAAATAAAAATGACATTTCTAGTTCTTATAATAAAGTCTATTTTCCTATAACTATTAAAGACTGCTTGGACAACTTGCGGTTTTAACCGTAAAATGCATCCAAAGTGAACATAGTTTTATTATGAGTTTGTATTAGTGTTAATAATTTGTTCTGAGGAGCAATTGAAGTTGAATCGCGCCTTTATTGTTGAAGGGTTAGGCAGTGTACACTTCACAGGTTAAAAAACTTCTATACAGTTGTTTGAGTTGGGTCGGAGAAAGAATATATCCCCCGACTCCACATGCGGATACCAGGGTGTCATAAGAACTAAACCCAGCACTAGTATGTAGCGGTATGACGCAGTCTACCTAGGACCTAGGTACGACTACATGTTCTAACCGCACGCAGGCACCAGCATAGGAGTGGCAGGAAGTCGTGCTCTGCGAACAACATACCCAGAGTGGAGATTGGGTAAACCCCTTTCGACAAAATCTATGTTCAACGGTGGACTATAATAGTCTGATGATGAAGATGAAATATACTCATATTATGTGTGTATATATACCTATATATAAGTTCATATTTATAAACGCGTAGCCTTTCAGACCAGTGACCAACAGTAAAGCGATAGTCGGTCAGCCATCAGCCTATCTCAGTCCACTGCTGAACATAGGCCTCCCCTAATGAGCGCCATATCGCCCTGCACTCGGCTTATAGTGGAACGATAAGAGTTAAAAACATACAGACAATAATTCCCATTACACAGCCTAACTCTACATGTCACATTACTGTGTTATATAACATGTAGAGACAAGTGTTGTTCATAAAAAAAAACAAAACAGGGCATTTGAACGTGTGTTCGTGACGGTTTGCAGTTCACTAATCCATTAAATAGAGTAAATATGACTATTATAGAGACCTGCCAACGTCACTGCTGATAAGAGCCAGGAGCTGGTGGCATGCAGATGGTTGAAGAAAACTGATAATTTCATTTACATTAATTTTTGGCGCCTATTGGTCCAGTGGCTTATGATTCAAATTCCGCCGAAGCTGTAGGTTCGATTCAAAATGAAGTTAAGTATTTTTGTAACGAACATAGATATTTGTTTCGCGTGTAAAAAGTATTACATAATTATATGCTAGTAGACATATATAGGTTATCAGTCGTCTGGTTACCACAACACAATTGCGCCCCAGCTTGGGATGGCTTTCAATAGGCTTCTCATCTCCTTCTTTTTCTATTTCATCACCATTATCAGCCTACTTCCGTCCACTGCTGGACATAGTCCTCTCCAATGACATCACCACCATCATCATCATCATCACCATCATCACCACTGAGCTCGATCTTCAGCTCTTCGCATCCAACCACTGCCAGCTAATTTCTTTTTCTAAAGAAAACACGATATTAAGATTGAATATCATTTAAGCGCTGTAGCAGCGAAGGAAAACATCATGAGACCTGCGCAGTTTACATTCGTTCACAATGTTGCCTGAGGCGTGTGAGATCTGCCAACCCGTACTTGACCAGCGCGGCCGGCATTAGCCGGCAAAATGAGAGGGTTAAGGTATTAACCTTAACCCTCTCATTTTGAGAAATGTCAGTCCTATAGTGGAACGATGAAAGGGTTCATAGCAATAATGATAACAACAAAACGACATGTCTCTATGATTTTTACATATATTTGTATCACAGAATCGAATTTATACAATTTACACAATTTTGCACAAATAATCTCAAGAACACGACATAAAAAAATACTGCTACGAATTTGTTCATTTTGCTTACAACAAACTAATTATTCGACGAAACTTATAATAAAAATAATACACTATAATAACAGTGTAGTTGGTATTATAAAAAAAAATGTTTGCGAATATTAAAACTTTTTTTATTCCACTGACAAATTTTCAATATTTACTTTAATTTCTCTACTGTTAAATTATTATTTTATTGATTGCCAAACATTTTTTTAAATCTGTACATAGAAAGTTCTTCGCCATTAATTAAAGTAATCTCTTGTTAAGTGTTGCCAAGTTGGAGTATAAACTGGCAACATCCAATTTAACAGTAAGATTCAAAGCAACCTGTAAATTCGTTAAGCTAATTTCATAATAACATTCCCACAAAGGTGTATTACAAAATTGCACCAAAGAAAGAAAAAAAATCCAATAAAAAAATTACATGGTATTCGAGTAAAATAAAAAAAAGGTCAAAATAAACCGGAAAAAACACCTCTTTACAAAAAGATGTACAATCACAGACCTCTTGTATTTAGGAATATTAAAATGTATAAATTAAATAAAAGTAAAGGAACACCAAAAAGACATATTTTAAAAAAATAAATAATATCAATTAAGAAACTTAAAATTAATACCTATCCAAATTAAGTAATATATTTACAATTATACAAGATTATATCTAAACTTACTTTATTTTTCAATTTCGTATTTCCAAAGTTTAACATTCGTATAACATGTTTTAATTTTACAAATTAAATTATACATATGCTACCGGTAATGAATATAATTGGATATAGTATACATAACTGGATCCGAGGTCATAATAATTGTAATTGATATACATACGTATAAAAGACAATAATACATTTATTATTTGTATATAAATTATGTTTATTTATATTCAATATGTAATTGTAATTATATGAATAAATTATGTATAAAAATATAATAAAAAATATTCGTAAAGAAGTAATAAAGGTATTTAAGTAATAATTTATAATTAAGTATTTGAGTTATTTTGAATATCAAAATTTTTGACAATTGTATTCATTATCGGTAAACTATACCCCAAGTATATATTCGGTTTTGTGTGTAATTAATTAACACATGTTATACACACAGCTCAAGTCTTTTATAAGTAGACATCCACAATTAAATGCTCAAAATCCATTCCAAAATTCCATTGTATTTTAATATCACACGTTAGGAAGAAACAGAAGATGTACCAAATGGCTGTAATTAATTCGGCGTGTCTGTTTGAAGAAAGTGATTAATGTAGAAGAAGCACGTCAGGATAGAAATATTCGGTACTTGACCCTCTCTGCCTACCCTGTAAGGGACGGTTCTGATGATACACGATGATATAAAAAATGTCCTTTCCATAAAATATACTTTTTTATCTTTTGCAATAAAACCAACTTTAATTTTTACCAATTAACTAATCTAGATCTTCAACTGTTTGTTAACTATTTTATTAAAACTTGTCATTCAATGTCCAACTCTATCGCAGTATATTTAAGGATCGTTTAATATTTCTTTAAAAAATACAAAGCAACTATTTGTTTTTGGAACCGTTCAAAAAGTTTAAAGGGTAAGATATGTCACAACATTTTTTAAATCAAATTCATCTTGTTGTTGACATTAAGTTTAAAATTATGTAACAATGTTTATCAATGTTAACATTGTTACGTAACAATATTAACGTAAACATTACAGTTATTAAAAATACATCTGAAAAAATTAAAGATCGGAACGGAATAATCATCATTTTCATCAGGTTCGAAGCAGTATATATTCCATTTAAAAATACATCTTCGAAAGCTTTTAAAATCAACTCTCACAAATATACCCCCGTATCATAGTAAAATAAC
Source organism: Parelbella ahira ahira (assembly GCA_018244795.1). Taxonomy (NCBI): domain Eukaryota; kingdom Metazoa; phylum Arthropoda; class Insecta; order Lepidoptera; family Hesperiidae; genus Parelbella; species Parelbella ahira. Next base: position 7,707 of record DWME01010455.1, read on the forward strand.
CCTTGGGATTTATAAAAATCTCACATCACAGAAACGCTCATGGAAAATTATGACAGTGGTCACTTATCAAATAACTGACCAGGAAGAGATTTACTCAACGCAACATTTTTCGTATGCTACGAGTAACATGTCAGCGCATAGAGCATTTCGATCATACTCGCATATATGCATATTCGATGTTAAAACAGAATTCTTCTTAAATTAACTTTAAACCACATTATCACTTCTGCTCTTCGCTTCTCTGTTTCTCATTGAGCCTCTAGTTGATAGTCTGATGGACGCTCGGACGGACGCCCTGGAGCCCACAACTGGGATCGCTCTCACGAAGTGCTCTTCGTTGTTGGGCAACGATTTTCTATGCGTATATTTCTCTTTGTTCTCTTCTTTAGATTTATTTCTGTAAAAGATAATAAGTGGACTAAGCTTTGAAGCAATTCAACATCAATTCAGAGATACCTACGTGTTCCTGAAATTCCCATCACTCAGGATTTTTCTAGAACTCTTGGCCGAGTTTTTCGACTGTTTTAAAATGATAATTGAGGATGTAATAAAAGACATAATAAGCAATAAGTCATACCTTGGGAAACAAGGATTGTCCCAAAACTGCTGGTCCTTGCCAAAGTTCTCGCCATCAGCTAGGGTCTGAGGCATCTCCGTGTCCATTGTCTCTGGTAGGAAGAGGCACAGGAGACCACCCACGATACCCAGGATACCCAGGATGAGAAGTGGCAGCGCAGGGGATATGTTGGCCTAGAAAATACGGTGAATTGAGTTAAAGACTCGACTAACTCCCAAAACTAGCGATTTTTGTTTTTACGGTAAATTTTCTTAGGCGTAAAAGGCTAGGATTAAGACTTTGTTGTTTGGTTATATTAAGTACATCGAAATAAGTTTTTTTGTGCTATTTGTATCTCACAGACAGCAGTATTCACGTATGAGGTGGTCGAACACTCTAGTAACTTTCGTAGTTCTTGAGGAATTACAATGAATAGTTAAGAAACTACTTCTTACCAAGTAAACCACAAACGGCGCCACTATAGACGCTACGTAGCCCATTATGTGGATCAAGGCCACTCCTTGCGCTCTCACCACCGTTGGTAAAAGCTCAGCGGCGTATTGCAGACCGATGTTGTAGGAAATGTTCACCGCGAATCTACCCAGGATCGCAAGGGACGCTGATGGTCCACCTATCGGTACAGCTGTCGCCAGCAAACTGAAGATACCACTAATCACCATGGAACCGCACGCTAGCCACCTTCTACCCCACCTGCAACATGATTTCACGTTTCAGTCCAAACTACGGTTCCAGCTTGTTTAAAATAGTATTGGAAAAATAGAACCCTCAAATGTTTGCTATATTTTCTACCTATTTTAAGATTGTATACATTGATACACATGCCGTTGCCAAACAATTCGATAAGATGTACTAATAATTGAAGTTCATCTGATTTTAGATAATATTACCACATAATTATGTAGCAATTATAACTTCAGATCGTCAATATAACATTGTACCAGATCCATGATATCCAATACTGACCTATCCAGCACAGCAGTTAGGAAAGTATCAGCTGGTAACTCAGTCGCTGAGGCTACAGTAAAAGTCAAGAAGATGTCCAGACCGAGAGACCCCACATTCCGTACATGGCCATCAAACACCAAAGAAATGGCCATCCAGATGACGATCAGCAGGATTGCGTTCTTCCGCAGCCGTGGAGTCTTGAAAAGGTCCAAAACGGAGTACGTGCGACATTCAGCTTCCGATTCTTTTATCGTTTTTAGAGAAGATTCCTGAAATTATATGTATAGTTATAACTTCTAATAGATGGCGCTGCATCTTTATAAGAGATGTAGATGTGAGTGTAGTTCTAAACATTTGTAATAGATGACACTAATTGACCATAAATTAAATCATGAAAAATATGTAATTTTAATGTTTCAAAACAGATGGCGGTGTTCGTTGCATAGAATATATGAAATTGTTCAAATTAATATTTTCTGCAAAAATCGTTAAGTTTACAATACATTCTATTCAACACACAAATTACAATAGTTCATAGCTTTAAACTTATGACTAGATAATGGTATTCCAAATGATAAACGCAATAAAATAAATAAGGTGTAATAAAATTTTATTGCTACAATATACCTAGAAGGCGACTGATTTGAGTCGTCGCCATAATTGTTTAACTTCCTACATAAAAGTAATATCAGCGAAATATATCACAATCGTGCAACAATACTAACAGTGAATTCACTGATGACCTTCTCCGGAATCTTGGTTTTGTTGATACGCTCAAACTTTTTCATTATCGTTAGAGCTTTGTCTATTTTTCCTTGAGATACAAGCCACCTGTGAAGGAACAAAAAAAATTGTTATTATTCATGTTACATTTAATGTGAGCATAGAAAAAAACGTTTCTATGTCACTCGAGTTTACTGAAGCAAACATTTTTATTAAAAATTCTCATTGAACTGTAACATAGTAAAACACGTATTC
>DWME01010456.1:0-10206 GCA_018244795.1 Parelbella ahira ahira
GCCCGCCGCGCCCCCCGACCGCACGCCGCACGCCAGCTTCGACGCTGGAACGTACGGCTACATTAGGCGACCGAATATTTAGAGAGATTCAAGGACTAATCCACTTTTTTGACCACATGTCATTTGTACTTATTAGGTGCACTGATATGCCTAAAGAAAGAATCTTATTAGTACCAACGTACCCTGAAACGATAAACCAGTTACCCTTCTGGGGCCGATTCGTTATACTTATATCGCCCTATGGCCTTTATTTTATTACATTCGCATGGTTATGGAAACAAATACCACTTACCGATAGCACTATGGTTCTTAACATGTGTAAACAGTAAAGTCACAGTGTGTTGCAGCGTAGCGTCCACGTCGACCCCGTTGGCGAACACCTGGACCTGCTGCGAGGACAGCAGGTACTCTATTTCGCGCCCGCCCCTGGAAGTGGTCTGGCTACAGCCATTGAACATAGACGTTAAGAAAACGGAAAGAAAATAATAATAAAGAAATAAAACAAAGAACAAAAATCGATGATAATAGAGTGAAAATAAAAATGATGAACTAAGAAAACAATGTAACGAAATATGAGCAGGAAGGAAACGTGATAACAATGTGAAACGGTGAACTAATCAATAACAGTTGTCATAATTACATGTAAATAATGTTTTTACTTCGTCAGAGAGTTCACATATTTATTTATTATGCTTTGAATTCCGTGTTTACTAATAACATAGATAAGATAACGGCAACGATGAGACGATAATTAAAAATTAAAATGAAAAAAAGTAAAATTACGCAATAAAAATTAATTAAGTAATTAATGCAATTTTAATCAGTTATTAATAAAATACCACATTGTAATTGGCAATGTTATTAAGTAAAATTACATGAGATATAAAAACGGCGCTTAACAACTACACTACAATTCACACAAAGAATTTAAACAAAGACTATGCACCGTTGTAATTAGGCAGAAATTAGAAATCAGCGTAAACTTTGAAAGGTCTTTTGCATTTGAAACATATATGAAGAAATTGCATCTACAAAGCTTACTTGAACTCGATAGATCTTCTCAACGACGGCAGCCTAGCAGCTAGATCCTGGTACTGTATGGCCACGACGGTCGCGTTTCCGGGCCTGCCCAGCAGCTCCACCCCGGCCGACGTCAGGAGCCACTCGGCGGTGGGCGAGTGCTGGACGAAGATGAAGTGGGCCGCGTTGTCGTCGCGGACCGGTTTGGACTTCACGGTGAATTGCGGGAAGTGCAAGTTGACATTGTTCCGCATCGCGGCAGTGTTCGCTACTGCGTTTTGGAGTTCGTAAATTTTCTGTAATCAGTATAATAATACTGGTTATAAAATACAACGGCTTACAACATTTGAAAATTAAGAGATTAAAACAATTTCTTTGTGTATATATATTTCATTGTGCAGGCGAAGAACAAGCTTAAGTTATAAGTTTTTATGATTTATTGGTTCATCACCAGTACATTTGAACAGCGTCACTTTGGCTTTGCTTTTTCCATATTCAAACAATTTGCTGCTATTCCTCTTAAATTTAACGGAATCCCTACGACACTCGAAATAGATACAAATGTTATAACAGCTGTTTTATATAACTCTATTAAAATTTACGTGTCATAATAATTTGGAACCGAAATGTCCGAGCCATGCCCAATAAAAACTTACCTCTTCGTCCAAAAACGTGTCCGGATGCTTCAGTAAATTATCATATATCTTCAACAAATGTTCTATGCTCTCCGTCCTGTCCCGCGGCTGTCCTGCCGCTGACAGGAGGTGATGCAGCATATCCGTCGTATGCCTCAGAGGGATGGTCCCTTCACCAGGATGCACGGGCAGAGAACGGAGAACTGCTCCGTACTGATGAGCCACGTTTGACACATTCTCCCAGGAGTAGCCGTAGGATATTTTTGTGAACTGAAAGCAAACCTCCTTATGATTTCATCGTCATAGATTGAGTGATTTTTCGACATTTGTCATATAGTTGGGCATGGCGAGTAAAACATGTCCCATTCTCTGTAGAGTCCCATAAATACGATCAGAGTTCTGTATAAAAGTTACTGATATAAATTTAACAATAAGAATTTTGCACCACAGCTTTTTGCCACCCAAGAGCATGCCCATGGCGTACCTTTTATGACTTTCCTTTCTTCGAAATTCATATCCATTGTCTTGTGTTCTATTGCTGCGTTTGTTACGTCAAGTTTGAACAACTCACCTGTTCGTAGATGTCTCGTAAAGAGTCCGCCACGCAACCGGAGAAATCTGGTAATCTCCATTTGACTCCATGTTGGGTTGTTTTGGGTTCACAAAATCTGAAAAGAACAGAATATGTAACTTTGTTGCAGTAGTTGATGTTTATTGCTTTCAGTCGATTTCGACTGCCTCGTTGGTCGAGTGGTTGCAAGCGCGACTGCCGATCGGGAGGTCTTGGGTTCAAATCCCGGGTCAGGTACTATTGGATTTTTTAAATTTAGAATTTCTAGCAGTGACTCGGAGACTGAAATTGTGCCCGCCCGCCAATAGGCTCACCAGATGGTGATAACCTAGTGGTATAACCTAGCTTATATGTACATCTAAAGCTAAGTATAGGTTCACATCCAACTTATCAAAAGCTTTATTCAAAACAATAGTGAACAGGCATTTTCAGAACAAAATAAATTTTGAAACAAAAAACATACATGTTTCATGATAATATTAGAGACACCTTAAATAAAAACTTAGTATACACCAAGTATTCACTTAGTATAATACCCTTAGTAATATATGTTACCTCGTAGTTTCCCCAGTATGTCCAGGTGGACAGGCGGCTGACGCATGTGCCCCGGGAGCCGTCCTCGGCCAGCGCAAACCGTGGGAGGCCTCAGGTTCGCAGGCCTCATCTTTAGCCCCCAGAGCCCACATGGTGACTCCCTTTGCATTAGCACCGGCTACAGATGTCACTTGACACCGGAATTCGCCAGATTTCTGAAATGGAACACCGTGTTTTAACTGTTATTCGTGATGTGATAAAATCCGGTACAAATTATTGTTTTCCAAGTATTGTTGTACACTCTGTGAAGGTATTTTAATAACGTGTATGTGAAGACTACAAAAACTGCAACTAAACTAAAGCTTGGCCGCTCGAAAGCGTTCCTAATGCAGCGACTGTTTATAGGCACTTAGGGCACGTTGTGGAATACTGGAAGATGTGCAGCTCTCACGATATATTTCTTCACCGTTACAGCAAATGAAATTAATTTTAAAACACATATAATTTTCTAGTTTAAAGCATGAAAGGGTTGAATCCCAAACCCTCCGAGAGAGACTGATGACAATGTTTCTTTTGTTCGTTAACTATTTACGCGTACAAATCAGCACAGCGTTGTTATTCTCGTGGTAATTTCAAATCAGATTCATACCGTATCATTCGTATTAGTAGAGGCTCAAAAGTTTTCGTTACCTGAACGTTATAAAGCTTCAGGACACTGCCAGCCGGATACAGATCCTCCCAGACCTCCCTTCCCGGTGCTAGGGGCAGGAGTGTCCTTTCCCGAGCCCAGCTGAATCCTAACGCACCATGCACTCGTCCAGCACCAGCTAGGCATGTGATACTTACATTATCACCCTGGAAGCAATATATGCAACGTTTTAATTGCGAAGTGCAAGTATAAACCGGATGCATAAATTTTGGAGGCGTTCAAGTTTATTTAGTTGCCCCTCGGTAATATTACGATAGCAAATATCAGCACAGTCAAGAATCGGAAAGAGTAACGAATGAACAAGCGCAATTTTTGTGGGAGTTGGCAGAAAATATTGCAGCCTGCGGAGAGATCATCAACAGTATCATCATGTGTTTAGAAATATGTTTATTAAAGTTTTTTTTTTTTCTAAATATCTATCTATGTATTTACAAACTTTAATACTATTATATTATATCTTATAAAATAAGCAAACTTATTCATGAGTACTTATAAAAATATTATTACTGTTATATTATCACAATAGGTTCGTTATCTGGTAGGCAGAGAGTAAATATGTCAGATACTAAAACAACAACTACATATATAACTCGTCCTTAACCCTCTCACTATGAGAGGAGACGCGTGTTCCAAAAGTGGAATGATAAAAAAGGACAAAAAAACCAATTATAAATCGCTAAGCAAAACTCACTTTATTAACGGTTAGAGTAGACGGCACCAGTCGGATGTCCGGCGGCATCAGTACAGACAACCTCAGAGCGCGACACCGCCGTCGCCCGCCGTCGTCGGCCGCGCACGACCACTTGCCGCTGTCCGGTTTCTTCGCCTCTGACACCCCCAGCACGGACATCCGGCGGCCGAGGGCGTCTTCAGCCACCGTACGGGTCCATATGTCCCTGTGAGAATAAGAACGTTGTAAAAAATAACATTTAACATAGATTTTTTTATTTACAGTTCAAATGTTATTGTTGATAGGTGTTTATGTGTTACGCTTTTCCAGAGGGGTAGGTGAGTTTATAATTAATATTCAAAAGTCGTCAGTTTCCATTATGAGGCTAAGGGTGTATGGTAATTAATGCCAAATAACCGTATAGTTACAATAAACATGTCTGTATGTATAATATTGTATTAATATAGTAAACTTTGTGTATGTACATCACAAATGAAATGGAATGCTATAAGTTAATTATTAACGAAAAATAATGAAATGAGGCAATCTGGTTTGAAATAAGTTTTGATGCTAAAACCTTGTGGGTGTATCTATTTATATTGCATGCCTAGCCCGGGGATAATGGACGAAAACCGCTTAAGAGAGCCCTATGCCCGGCAGCAGACTTAGACGGGCTGATGATGATGGTAAACGAATACTTCACATGAAGTAACATTTTTATCGTAATTTTAAAGAATATCGCGAACTGTAACATGATTTATATACGGGTGTATACTTATCTTGTTATAAGAGTAAAAGTATCTACTAATATATAGCTGTATTATTGCTAGTAAGCTTAGCGATATTGATTCTGATCGCTGTTCAATAATTCGCAGATTACTGAGGCTTTGAACGAAGCGGCGATTAAAATGAAAGAGGAGACGAGTAAATAATAGATAACGTCTGCCAAGTCGGATACTAACGACACTGTTACAATGTTATTACACAGTTCATTTACTTCATTTTAGTTTCATGAGATATCCCGCAGCACTTTTCCTCTCTAGTTTCTATTTTCAAGCATCAATTTCCGCTCCGCTTTCATAAGACAGCGTCATTTAAGTGCATGTAGTATAAAATGGAAGTACTAAAGTACTGTTTTATAAACTCGATGCGGTATATTATTAAGACGTTCGGATACTTTATATACTCGTCTTAGAGCGCATCATATTCAAATGAAAGAGTTTTAAAAGCAAATATTGTAATAAAAATGCGTTAAAACTTATAATTGTATTGCTCCTGCTAATACATTGAAATGTATATATGTATGTATTATGTGTGAGTATATATTGTGTGTATAATAAAAACATTTGAGATTCAAAAAATATTTTTGGAATGTTTATGGATTCGTTTTTTGCATGCATTGCATGTGGATTCGTTTTTTGCATAATTGTCCTATTGTTATAATTATATTATATTAATATTTCACATATATTTTATGTGTAAGAATAAACATCGTCAACCTGAACGTTTAAATACACAAATACATATATTACCAAAAGTAGAAAATATATTCTTGCTTTCATTCTTGCTTACATGAATCATCACAGAATCTTACAATCTTCAATCTTACTATCATGTCTACAAATCTTTTATAATTATACCATAATTAAATATTCTTACCTGGTTGTACTGTTGAAGTTAATTTTAACACCATCCTTGTACCAGGTGAACGCGATATCTGGAGAGCCATACGCCATACAACTCAGTATGAACTCTGACCCCTCCCATACTTCGGGTCGCTGGTTTACGATTAACGCCTGTAATAAAATCGGACATTTCCATGTGAATTCTTCGCAAAGTCCCAATATAACCCGATGTATATTTTGATCGTAACATTGGATTCCAATGTTTACCATTTCTAATTTTAATTTCATGTGTTGATTAAAACCATAACTTTGGCAATTTTAATTGGTTTCACCCTTATGTTATGAGTAATATTTCATGGCTTTTGGTGTCACGTGCTCACTGAGCCATTAACTGTGGGCGTCAACCCAAGCTTCGAAATACTGACTTCACAACTGAGAACGGTTGTATGTGTTTTAAATGTAATTAAACACAATTAAATTAAACAGTTGTACCTATTTGCTTTTAATGTAATTAAACAAAATTAAATAAAATAGTTGTACATAGTTGTGGTTTAAATGTAATTAAGAAGAATTAAATTAGATAGCTTTATGTGCTTTAAGCGTGCTATAGATTTAAAAGTTAATTTCTATTAGAAATCTATGGGAAATGTTCTATGGGAAACAGGCACAGTGAAGATGTTTATGAACTCGTAATGTGTTGTGTCGTAGGTTGGTCGAAATTTAACATTATTATTTACTTAAAGTTATTCTTTCCTTTTTGTTCTTTTCGACAAAAAAATATTGTAAATAAAGAAAGATTGTTATCAATGTTAAAAAGGAAATTTTTCTTTTATCTTTTATGGAAAGATGTGGCACAGAGAATTTTTTCACAAATATTGTTTATGCGAAAAAAATAATACAAGAAAGCGTCTATCCGTATGCAAAATATTTAAACACCTTTAGTCCTATAATACTTTGTGTAAGTGGAAACATCAAAATAGTCGACAGATATAATTGTAATCAAATAGTTTCACTACTAATTAATTAAGTGTTTTATAATTTTCGTCTAGAAAATGTTATTTCTGAAAATACTCTGGAAAAGACTACTACGTACTCATCTGTGAAGAATAATAGCCATTTTAAATTTAAAATTCCATCTCTCAGCATGTCTTCGTAAACTTTACAGCAGACAGGATTTTATTTTAAAATATGTATGCATGTTGCCGAGACGAGACTTTACTTGCAAAAGTAAAGTACGTCTTAAAAAATTACATTACACTTCTTTTTTATTTTGTATGTAATGTATTGTGATTTTTTTTTTTAAATTATAAGTCCATTTGAAGTATCAGATATTGGCTACTGGGGGAGTTAGAAGTCTCATAACACAACAGAAGAGTGATGAATGTAGAAGGAGCACGTCAGATCTGTAAGGACAGGGATATTTGCTACTCGGCACACTCTGCCACCCCATATGGGACCTGGCCTGATGGTATAATAATTATAATCATAATATATGATAACAACACTAACAAAACATAAAAAAAATATTTCTTAAGTTACAAGATAGCAGCTATAACGATCAAAAGTTTTAGGCCAAAATTAAGAGGCGAATGCAACTTTTCTTCGGAACGATGTTTCCACGCGGCTCGTTATTTCACTCCCGTAAAAGCTAATTTCAAGCGGTAAAGATGGTGGTGGGTTAAGCTAACGAGATATATCTCCACTGGGCTGGCCCACCGCCAGCTTCCAGCACGAGTAAACGTACATTTGAAATAATTAAAACTTTCGCTAAGGAAGCGTCGGCCAATTGCGGATCTTTATTGCATTGTTAAACGCTGTACGAAGTTTATATCACCACTCAGCGAATTAGATGAGATTAGAAGCGATATACGTTGGTGGCATGCGACACAAGCTTAACGCTGAGGCTCTTAGTCGATGGATAATATATTAATACTAGCGAGAGGTTCTAGGTAAATCTGAGGTTAAATTACCAACTTACAAAAGATTTATACATTCTCAAACATTTTAATTGTACGCCTTCACAATGTGCATAGAAAAAGCAATATTGTCGGATATTGCTTACTATGTGTGCAGCACGGTGTGCACCTGTTTCATAATGCTAAGAATTATATGAACCAATAACTTGGATTCAGTTTGCCCGTTTTCAGTGGGTACCATTGCATTTTTGTAAAAAATTCTTTAGCCATAATAAATATAATCCATTCAAATATAGTCAAATAAAATTGTAAATCATATTTGTGGTGAATTATTTTATTAACACATTGATTGAGTCGACCGCCTAGCTATTTAAAAAAAAGAGGTCAAACGTAGCCCAGAACATTCTTTTCTACACTTCATCATCATCATAGTACTTTCTTTTCTACACGCGTAGCTATAAAACTTATAATTAATAAAAGGAACCCAACGACTAACGTATTAATACAGACTAAGGTGTACTACTTCGCACTAACGGGAAATATGTATATGCTGGTTTCATGTGGCCTAATATAGCAATAAGAACTTACATTACGAACTAAGCATTGGTAACACATTGATTAATAAACAAATAAGAACTTACGTGTAAACTAAGCGCTGGTTGCATATCGAAGTGTAGCGTAGCAGGTAACAGGCGTAGTCGATCTGTGCGCGAGCGCGTAGCCGCGAGCCGCGCGAGCGCCGCCCGCAGCGCGCCCGCCTCCCGCCGCGCGCCCCACACGCGAAGCCACACTGAACGCGCTCCGTTGCTTTCAGCCGAACTATTCATAGAGTATAATTATTAACTGTTATATAATACAATACAGTTATTCTTTATTGCGCACCACAATTAATTAACCGAAGTGTTATTGAATTGGAAATATGAAATTTTACTTTATATCCATTATTCGAATATCCTATTTAATTGTAAAACCTTACCTAATATTCAAAATTTCCAAATCTTCTTGTAATGTAATATTGGACGTTTTTAAATAGTTGGTTATCTGTAAAAAAAATTTAAAAAAATTTGATATAATAAGTTCATACAAATATGTACATTGTTAAAAAATTTTAAAAATTTGTACCAGTTATCAATTATATGTATATATTCCTCATTATTTATTTAGTTCACCTGTTTAACAATTTCTTGCGATATGTTCGCGGTTCCTTGGTCCACTATCTGCAGTCTTGTTTCGTAGCGCGCGGACGCTGTGAAAGAAATGGTAAATAAAGTTATTTATACCTTAACACTGTATAAGATACACTAAACAAACCATGTCTAATCTTATCTACTATTTATTCACATCTTATAAATAAAAATAAAAATATAAATTCACTTAACTTTTCTTAAGGGCTTTACATTTAATTACATATAGCAGGTGACAAGTCCGCTACATTAACAACAAAATAATTAATTAACGTAATAACAAGAGGTTTACACTTGAGTATGTATTTTATTAACTGCCTCTATCTCTTATTCTGTTGCACCCTAATGTCGCGTAGGCCTCAAGTAGCTACATGACAGCTACGAGAGCTCTACGTCCGTCGTAGTGCCGTAGCTCATTGCGGCAAAGTAGCATATATGATGTTTTTGTAGCGCTTAAGTCGTATTATTTCCCACATCGACTACAGTTTTTTTTTCTTCTAAGCGTTTTTTGTATATATGTATGAGTACATTGGCTACTGTTGGGCATTCAGGCAGGAATAGAGTTTACTATATCACGTTGCAATATGCTTTAAATATTATGATAAATAAAAACGCTCGTGGTTTTTTTTAGTCATCTGTCCCAAAGCAGGGCCTGAGGTATACATATACATTTTGTGATCATTATTTTATTCTGGACTTACATGCGTCGTTGTCCTTCGGGTTACAATCACAGCTGCTTCTTTCTCGGCAACCTTCTGCACATTCTTCTATTCCGCATTCTATAATAACAATTATTAGCTCCACTCATCTTAATCGTCACATTACATTACAAAATTAGAAGGTGATACTTCATAATATGGAAATTATAAGGTTGGTGAAGATCATTATAAAATTTGAAATATATACGTTACTGAAGTTCATATATCAAAAAAGTATTGTTGCATAAACCTATCCTCTTTGTTACTGATTGATAACAGACCCATGTACCCAATATCGACAGTACGAACTACGAACATAAACATTTCATATTTCATTTAATTCGATTTAACGTTATTGCTATAAATATTGTTTGTAATACCTATACATACATTTTAGCATTCCTTCTCTGTGAACTTTAAAACATAACATCACGCCTGTAATCCACGAAGAGGTAGGCAGAGGAGTGTAATACACTCCCACTTTTCACCAGTTACGTTTACGTCCCATGGAATTGGCGGTGAGCATATTGCCATGCATCCAGCACAAACGCAACTCCGAGTCATTACTACGTTTAAAGATCACGCTACGCTTGAATAATGGTGACACTGGGATTATTGGTATCTTAATATCATATGATGAGGGA
>DWME01010457.1:0-10205 GCA_018244795.1 Parelbella ahira ahira
CGGACACAATTCCAGATTCCGAGTGACTACTAGAAATTCTAAATTAGAAAATTCCAATAGTACTCGAGCCGGGATTGAATCCAGGACCTCCCAAACGGCAGTCGCATTCGCAACCGCTCGATCAACGAGGCAACGAGGCATAAATGAAACCTTGGATAAGTCTGCCTAATAATAAAAATAATTCCTCTACATCACTAATTCGACTACTAAACTGAACCCTGCTCGGTAATTGCAATACTAGAAATGTCTTAGGATCGTATCAAATAACAGACGAGTAGCGGAGGGAATACTCTGAGTTCTGATATCGATATATCAAAGTATAATCGTACAGTAATGGTGTCGCGAACGTCCCTCGGGTGCAAGTGGTATAAAGTTACTATTACTAAGTATGTATATATATGAGTGTAGTATAATATATTAGATTTAAAAATATTCTTCATACGTAAATATTGAAGTTCTTTTACTTTATGCAAGTATTACCAAATATAGAGTGATCATAGTATTTTACGTAAATACTCCAAATTATTATTAACTTCTATTCAGTTAGTATAAAATATATCAAATATATACTCGATGTGTTATTCAATAAAAAGTCTTGAATTGCATATGTGCTTCTAACTTAACCAAAGGAGCAGTGCTGATATATATGCATGTCTCTTTCTAAATTCCTCTCTTTCACGTCTTTCTGTACATAATCAATAATTATATCGACAGAGTTATAAGCAAGTAAGCAGCAATTACGGGAATCCTCTACTGCCGTTGGCAGCTGCAACCTACGCCGAATAGATCGTGGTTTCGATTTCCAGCCAGAACAAATATTTGTATCATTAGACCCATTACTTAGTATATATTAATATGTATGTAGATAGTTTAACAGCCCTTCGATTATTATACCACAAGCTCTCTCCGAGTTCTCTTTGGTATCAAGTAGCCGTGAGAAAAAACATGCTAGGACAATAAATTATGAATTCATCTCTTTACGCGTACGTCGTCAATAGCTGACCCTAGCTCAGTTCGCTAGTCTCTATAGCTCAGCTTAGGTGTACAAGAGCACTCAGTCAGTCCCAGCCGGAATATATGTAGATATGTGGCTACAATATAAATAAGTACTCTTAAATGTGCTACTTAATATTAACATAAGTGACTCTTGGCACAGTTCGCGAACATGAATAGGAATATTTCGTGTTAATAATAAACTCTCGCTAACATTATTACACGGAATGTTTGTGTCTCTATAAAAATGAATATATTTTTATTTTTCTTGTGCACTCGTTTCAGTCTTAACAAACACACGCATATATAAATTCACAAACACATATAAATTCACACTGTCACACACACATGCGAAATATAAGTCGTACATAAACCTGTGAAGCAATTTAAGTGAAATCTATACGGAGTTACGCTACTTCCACTCCTTATTTATAAGAGTGGGTATATATCAGATATAGACACCGTCGGCACCTTAAGCCACTGTAATATTAGGAGTTGTAATTTTACCGCTCCGTTGGAATGTCGCTTATCACGGGGAACGATCAGACGACATCCGTTCAATGAAGTTGTTAGGAGCTTTCGTTGACCAATAAATAAGGTGGTCGGTGCATGGCCAGTGCGGTGTGTCACCTCGATAACCTTCCAAAATAAGGTGGCTGTACGGTTACATGGTTTCGTTAATATATTTATTTAGGAACGGACAATGGCTATCGTATTCCAAGAACGACGGAATGATAGATATAATAATGTTTTCACACGAGCACATTTTGAGTTAAAGAATGGAAAGGGGAAAGAGTTGTTTTTATTTAACGAATTCTGTTTGCATTCGATTTTTAAAATCTCAGTTTTTAAATTTATTGAGACAAGTAGAGCACCGGCGTACATCGTGACGGAGATTTTCATAATTAATTTATTTAGGGCTTAAATTATTTTCATTAAAAGATATTAACTGCGTTGAATGAATTTAATTTAATTTACTTAAGACGATTATTCAAGAATACTGTACAAAAATTATTTAATGCCAAAATAGAATTAATTCGTCGATGTAACAATATAATTGTAATTTAATTACGGTTATCATGCGATAACCATAGGGTAACCAACTATTTCGAACAAAACTTAAGAATATTATGATTCGTTTCCTATTCCGCTATTAGCTTTATCACGATACTGTGACTACACCACGATACGCGACTATACCACGATACGCGACTATACCACGATACGCGACTATACAACAGTACGGTGACTATACCACGGTACCGCGACTATACCACGTTACCGCGACTATACAACAATACCGCGACTATTCCAGTGGCAATTATCCATTTTCAGCATAATTATGCCGTTCATAAGCATCTATTTGATTTTAAGATCATCTATTCAAAGTCCGAAAGCGATGTAAGCGATGGATCAGACTGTGTCTATATTTATTATGCGAACCCGCTAAGGTGTTTCGAGTTAGTACTAAAGGTATACTATTTATGTGCGATTGACCTAAGCTAAGACTTAAGCCCTATTTGGAAATGAATACGAATATAAATGAGCTGCAAAATGTTTGTTGCTCCTTTGACATAAAAGAATAGCAGTCTTTTTATAAATATACTAAGTTATATACTACGGGAAAATATAGAATAATTGTAATAATATAGCTGCCTACCTCTTCGGAAATTACAGACGTGATGTTACGTTCTCGTAATGATATTCACATTTGTGCTTTATTGCACCCTAATAAACAGACAACAAAAAGAGGCCTTAATACTTAATAACGATGTCTAACAATCTAAGCTCAGACAAAAGTATAATATCATATATACCTAGAGAGTGCTAGAGACGAATTATTTAATTAAATTAATTAATCACTGTATTGAGTCGTTTAATGTATTGATATGAAATTAGGTATAGGGCAACAGCATACAAATGTGTTAATGATAATGTTCGACATTCAATTAATTATACTGTAAAGTAGTTATTCAATCAAATAATTAATCGTTTAAAATGTAATCCTATTATAAATTCGGCGACAAAGTAATCCGGCTAATCGTTTTAAAATAGGTGCTGTAATATTATTACGCTGTTATTATGCTGGACAAATCAGTTTTCAGAATCTTAACTATTTTTTAGGTACCACAAGCATTTGTTAGGAATTTAATGTATTGGATACATTTATGAATTTCGGTGGTTAATTATTATGGTTAATTATCGGTGCACTCTCCTCCCCCCCTTCCTCTTTTCCCGCAATCGACCAAGCGTGACGGCCAAATACTAATAATTTTATTTACTCGTGCAAAACAAATGCGAACAAGTGATTTAATATCACACGATATGCACATTAAATTGACTTATTTAATTTATTCGTATATGCATTATGTTAAGTTTTTTATGAGTGTTCGAGTAACCAACATGATAGCTTAAGCTCTACCTTGCTCTGCTAAACAATCTAAAGTCCAGTGAAAGATTTATTTTTTACAAACCCACACGATCGCCGCGGTAAACGTTGTTTGCATAACGGCGACCGCTATTTCCTGCGGCGGACCACAATCGGTACAATGTGTTATTTCAATGAATACTTACTTATTATTGCACACTACATAGCCAATTAAAAAGCTACTTAATCGTTCTCGCGGCATTCGAAACTTTTATTACATTATAACCACAAAAAGTATAATGTTCTTTGTTCGTGGGCATTCAATTTTATAATAGCGCCATAGAGGATATTATAATAAGGCTGTTGATATTCAAATATGCTATAATCATCATGAATTAATTAACATTACCCCGTAGATACAGGTTGTACTCGAGCCCTCAACCTGCCTCGCAACGCATGCAGTACCTAATAAATCCTAAAATTATTCAGCTTACGAAATGTCGGTTAATCATTTTTATGTCGTCGATCAATTAAAACCTGTACAATATAGGAGCCGCTCAAGACTACCTCTGAGTGCGGTTAGCAAAAAACTAAATTATAACAATAAACAACGCCAGCCGTAGAAACAAGTCTGACCTCAAAACAAAAAGTAGATCGTTTATCCGTTAACAAGAATGCCCCGTGCTCCACCTGTCGTGAATTGGAAGAAAAAAGTGAGTTTCGTGAAGTTAAACAAACCCGAAAATCAATCAATAGTAATAACGTTTTGATAAAACATAATTAAGACTTAATCGTTTGTAATTATTTCTTTATTTGTGCTAGTGATTACTAACTACTGATTTCGATAGTAAAACGTTTGGAGTTTTGATGCGTTTCAAATCGTCGACTTAAGTAACGCTGGCTGGACGATATTTATATGGGCGTAACATTAGCAAATCTTATAAAAATTCAGATCACTATGAAACTTTTGTCTTTATTTTGTCGGAACACGGTAATAGTGCAATTGTTGGAGTACGCTAGAATATGACTCGCATCGCGGCGCTAAAACAGTGTGGGCTTTATCTCCGACTACAAAATAAACCAATACTTGTAACAAAGGCTATTTCAACCGCGATACAATCGTTAAAGTTTTATTATGGGATCTTTATAGTATTATTTCTGTGCAAACTGCTTTAATACGCTTTAATAAAATTACTTTGTCGTCCACGTAACTTCGTACATTTTGTTTTACTTTTTATCTTTGTTTTTTTTTTATCCTTGGACAGTAGATATATTTTCTAGTGTCGTCACAATATATCTTGTACTTCAAGTGTATTTAAGTAGAAGATTTATTTGTCGAATGTTAACACATTTCCGAACAGATAGATAGACAGATAAACATGTAGGTAGGTAGGTGCTCGTATGTTACTTGTTGCATTGAAGTTGAATTTAATCAAAACACTTTCTAATTGAAAGAATTTTCGTCCTCACGAGCGAGACAGACAAGAATAAACGGCAGCTATTAGCATTAAACGGTAATTAAAATTCACTTTATTACTCAAGACATAAGGACTTAAATCCGAGGCGGTTGTACCGATCGTAAGCTCACGTTAGCTTCCGATGGGGTAGCCGATAAGAAACAGAATGACATTTTGGGCACCACGCGATGCGCTCATGCCATTAATTTCTTTTTATTAAATTTTATTAATTAAAAATAAATTTTGTTAACGTTTACATCTGTGCGTCGGTCGTTGCGCGTGAAGTTAACGCACATCTGCTTTTTGTTTAGAAATGTTGTCCTAATTAATAAGTTAATGAGCCGGCCGGAATCGTTGCGTTGGAGGCATTTTTCGTTGATTTACTATTTGTGAGGGAAATTACTTGACAAAGAATGATATGCTATTAGGCCCGATTAACTGGAGCACACACACAGTGAACGGCAACGGTCAACGTACTCGGCCATTGTTTATTTTTATTACGTCAAGTTCATTGAGTTTTGGTACAAATAAATGGAAATGTATTGTAAATAACCCTGCCGCGGTGGTCGAGTGGTTACAAGCGTGATGGCTGTTCGACAGGTCATAGGTACGATCCTAGTCTGGATTCGTGCCTACTTTGTAGTAATAAGCTCACAACCTATTCCATGAGTGGACGCAAACGTAACTGGTGAAACATGTGAGTGTACGACACTCCTCTGCCTACACCTTCCAGGATTACAACCGTGATTTAAAAATATGTAAACATATACACCCAACTGATATCAAGTCAATAAAGTCATATTTATCGTTTTAAATATAGGTATTATACTAGCGACCTACCCCGACTTCGCTCGGATGCAAATTACTACCTATAGGTATAGTCATAAGGAATGAAAAGTGTGCCTAACAAGATTAGTTAAGTAGGCTGGTTGATTATGATCATTTTATAATGTATATTATTTATGTGAGTATGTTTATGTCATAAACGATAAAAATTAATAACATCAAGATTACTTTCAGCCGTAATTTTATCGTGGAACAGATCAAAATTTGTCAACACTGTACATATATCAAAATTTCATTGTTACTGACTACTTATTTATGGAATATTTGTATTTATTTTAATTAAGTTTAATAATTAATTGGAATGAGATAGCTTTGCTAATATGTAATAGTTAAAAAGAGTTATAGTGATTGCACGTTGGGAGAAAAGCACAAAATCGGTTGCGTGGTTTAGAAGTCAACGGAGAAACAGACAGAAGCGAAAACGATTATGTTTTATACATTTTATGCAATGATCGTTTTATACAATTCTGTTCCCAGCTTTCCTATTATACATTTCCAGTTGTTGGAGGTTTTAATTTGAGATACATATAAGTTTAAAGTATTCGATGATTACGACAATTAGGTATATACACTTTTTAGTGACAATTTATAGTTGTTCAATTTTATTATTGCTATCGACACCCTTGAAGATATTCGCGTATTCAATTACTATTTAATGACTTTTTTTCGTCACAGCGTTCTCCGTAAACTGTGACACAAGCACAAAAGTCTGGCACTCGCTTCAATGTTTCCTAAATAAAGAAATGTCTTCGAATTGCGTTCGATATAATTGCCGAACGAAAACCGAAACCAAACTGATTGTTACACGTTCGTGCGGTTATCTCGATAATTGCTCGCGTTCTTGCTGAATAAACGAACAAGATGAGGTTTTTACCAGCTTCTAGAAGTTTAAATACTCGTATGTTAAGATAAATGTTATGGGCACACGAAGTGCCTATTCGCTTAATTTGCTTTCGCGAAAACGTCATAAACGACATTTAAATGTTGATCTGGTATAGACTTCCACGGCTATTGATGCTTTATTTTCATTTATTAATCTTTTAATTCCTCTTTAATGCGAATATAAGTGTACCTGTTTATTTACGCGGGCAATAAGTACTTAATATATATAATAGTTATATGTATGTACTAAGTAAGAATTATTGTCATATTCATAAATATAAGAAAATCTGAAAATGAACTGATGGGGATTTCCACGTCTATATTTATATTTATAAATAGTGCGTTTTGATTTCATATGAACTGGCTACTTTGTGCATAATACCGGCCGAGCGTCATCCCCCAAAATCGATACTTCGATATTCGATAAGGCACGTAATCTTTTTAAGAGTTCTTAGTTACTATTATCACCGTCACGCGCTCGCCTCAAGTGGCGCTGTTTTGCCAACACTGAGTGCGCTTTAAAAAAAAGCAAAACAAGATGCGATTGCATTTTGAAATAATTAAAAAAAAAAATTATAGTCTAGGACATGTTTTTGTTTATTATTATAATTATTGATAACATTTTAATGTAATCATAGAGTAACTAATCAACTTTGTATAATCACTAAGCAGTACCTAGGTGCCTGCAGTGTATGTGAAACTTTCAAAATTTTTGCGAATAAATTTTTAAAAGACACAAGAGTACAATGAATAAAGTTATACCGTACTTGCACAAAGAAGTAAAGTTTAATGTAACGTAAGTCCAAGCTGCTGTTAAATGCAACCGCCAATTTTTAAGCTTTAGTGCTGAACTTCTATTAAGTGTCAAACATAACGAAGTGTCGCCTCGTGGTCTATTCAGACTAACGCCATGATTAATCGGGTCGAGGAGTCACACAACCTGAATTCACCTCAATGAGTGCCTCGCATTTCGACGCTATAAAGAATAATCCAGACGACTTACCCCAGCAGCGGACCCAACGCACCCAACCACGTGCCTCCTACTCGCGCCTATGAGACTACACGCGGTGGGAGTGAGACGAAGGCAGTTTTGACAGCGCATCGCCTATTCATTAGTCGTGATTACGGTCGGACTGGGATGAATTGACATCTGGGACGCCCGCGCGGGGAACCCGTCCTCGTGCTTTCCCTTGTGAGGTTTCTGCTAAATTTTAAGTCTGTTGTATTTGAAACATGTACACTCAAAATGGTCTTCGTCGCTGTGGTACCAATCTTAAAAGGGAATAGTTTGTACAATAACTTCAGAGAAACGCTTGGTACATTTAAATACTTATGTTGCCCGTTGGCGGAACTTCACAGGGAAACCTCTCAAAGGGAAAGCGAGTGGAGGCAGACATTCCTTTGCGCCGTGGAAAATGAGGGGAAATAAATGGGATTTTTATAAGCGCTTTTCAACTTGGATCATAAAAATTATTAAAGAACTGACAATTTTAATTACACTGGCAAGGTTTCCTTGTACAATAAGCAATTCGCAAATTTTATTAAAGACATAATTTCAATTCGCAAATTTACGCTATGCATAAGCCTTAACAATAATTAATAAATGAGGGACACTCACCGAGAGCAGTGTTTGCCATGCGCATCGTCTGAACTTGCATATCTTCTGGGGACCCTTGAGGTATCTTTCTCTTCCTAGGACGTCCCTTTTGGCTCGGGCCGCCGGTGTAGAACTGATTGGGCGAGTCACCCTCGCTGTGCAGGTCTTGGCATCTGTCAGAAATAATATATAACTTATATAGGTACCTATGTCACTTACTTGTAACAACAATAACATGAAGGTAAAAAACCTAAAATTTAATAGGTACTAACAACAATTTAAAAACTTTGAGTCTCATAAACATGAAACTCGAATATATTTTCCATATAAACTACAATAGAGATTATTTTATTCCAAAAACGCCTTTTTTACACAGCTTTACAAGTAATTTTTTCCTACGTCATGCATACATTTAACGATTTGGACCTTTTAATAATGGAAAAATTTATTACCTTTAGTTTTTACGTTTAGTTTTTACCCAACTGGTCGATCATGGGAGTGTACTACACTCCTCTGCCTACCTCTTCGGGGTTTACAGGACTGATGTTACGTTTGGTGCGTTTTAGTTTTTAACATTGAGGAAGGTATCATGAAGAAATTTTCGTTTTCTCATGCAACCTGTCTTCAATACCTCATTAAATACCTCTTGCATATTATAAAATTTCGCACTCCAAATATTGGAGAGTGATATTTATATTTTATTTCACGTTGTTTTATTTCTATTATTCGTTGTTACGGCTACGTAAGCATAAACACAAGGTTACGTTAGACCACGTGACATATAACGCCACCATCACTCCAGTACGAAATAAGATAAAATCATTCAAAGAAAGAAGTACTCTTAAGTAATTGTTTTACATATGTGTTACGTATTTGTATTTTTGTATGACACGTACCGATATACACTGGTCACGTCTTCGTCGCAGAACTCGTCCATGCAGGCGCTGTCGTAGTGCGGGCGACAGTACACTAGCCCATCGCGCATACCGAACACATCGCCCTTGGACAGCAGGGTGCCGCAAGCCACGCAGGTGAAGCACGTCAGGTGGTACACCAAGTCCCGGGCGCGCATCACCAACTCGTTCGCGGTGATACCGTTACCGCACCGCGCGCACCGTTTCACACAAAACATTCTGTAACAAACGAGAAATGTTCCATAGTTATCTTAAATATAAACACCGTGTACCAGAATCTGTTTACAACTATGGGAAATATCGAAAACTTTAATATCATTTATTATAAAGTAAACGCTGTGTTAAAGTGTTAAAATCGAGAGGTTCCAGTCGCCATTTAACTTCGCTATTGAACTTAACGGCTACTTAAAATGAACTTTAAAACAAAAAGTGAATAGAGCTGTAAACGAGTAATAAACTTAAAGCGAATAAATTTGAGCCCAGTTGCTCGCATCCGACTTGCAAGTTGTTCATTTACTTTCAGTTAGCGTGTTTATTAAAATAGTTTTATGTAACTTTCCGATGTTCACTCGGTAGACTAATATAAAGTTATGAAGTGGAAATGAAAGATTAAAGATAATAGTGAGGTAGGCGAAAATTTCGAAAGTAACAAAGTTAGTATTCAGACAAAGCCTGAGGACTTAGAATGCTTACATAAAATTTAAAAGATAAAAGTGAGGTAGGCGAAAATTTCCAAAGTAACAAATTAGTATCCAGACAAAGCCCGAAGAATTAGAATGCTTACGTAAAAATTTAACTTTTCTCATCATCACTCTTTACTTAATAGATGATTGTATGACCACAGAGATATCGTACATCAAATACCTTTCATTCAAAATATATTGAAAGGTAAATTTCTAAACTTGTCTTGATAGTAATTGAGATATACAAAATTTTAAGCAAAATTCTATTAAATATGTATATATATCTCTAACTTTTATTTAATCTGTCTAAATACTATAGGCAGACATTATTTATACTTAGCCATTTTAAATGGTAATTAATGCCAAGCAGACATAATGACGCCCTCCAACCCGGTGGGATGACGATCTGCGAAAGGCTGCAGGCAGATGCTGGATGCGACAAGCCGAGGACAGGGCGCGATGGCG
>DWME01010458.1:0-10205 GCA_018244795.1 Parelbella ahira ahira
TAAAGAGAAACACTGCGTTTTGAGAAAAATTGAACAAATATTCGACGTGTTCTACTTTACCTATAAACAACGGCTTTGTTTACGCGTTTTCTTCTTATACATTTTGTTTTGATAAATAGTTTCCCTTGTAATCCAAGTCGTTTTGTTTTGCGAAGACTTCAATTGTTTTGTGGTAAACAGATCTATTGTATACCTACTCTAAAAACAGATAATAAATGCGAAAAGTTATCTCAGTCTGTATTATGAAAACTCAAACCTCTCCAATAGGGAATGATAATTTATTAACCGAATACATAATGATTACTTTTGGAATTATCTTTTGTTATTATGTATTTGTTTTGTTTAATGGCACTGGCATTTATATCTCTTTCTGTCGCTCTGTTATTTTAGTGTGTATCGTTGATTGTATTATTGTGGTCACTTGAGCCCATAGATATCTAAATTTAGCTTTAAAAGACAGTGATATATTACCGGTGAGGACATTGACACCTTGCTACTCTAAGGCCTTTTCCACACGACGCAACTAGAATTTGATGAACTAGTTATTTACTAGAACGCTTATTAAAAATCAATCTTTATACATAAGAGTATATAAGATACTCGAACCATTGCTTTCTTTAATTCTTTTTATATAATAATTTTATTTAATTTTTCTATCACAAAATTTAAAAATATTTACGAGATACTGGTAATATCTTAACTGTAATAAAGCTGCAAATGAAGAAAACCGCTATTAATAGACATAATTATTATCTTTAACATCAATATCATTAACAAAACTTTTATAGTTCCATCGATGGATATTGGTGTCTGAGGTTAGAGAGCAGACGACAACTGTAAGGGCGGGTAGGTTTCTTAATTTTATTTTCCATCACCCTTATAATAGTTCATACTTAATCTTTAAGATGTGTCTCAAAATAGTTAAAACAGCGGTAAGCGTCTAGATTTCAATCCCATATAGACGGTGTTGAAAGGACAAATGTAAACCAGTAGCCTATCATTGCTACGGATAAAAGAAATAAAAATGTAGGGCATTAGCAGTTAACGAAGCGTCAGAGAGAGTAATACAATATGCTTGTCATTAGCCCCGTGTGTAAAACGCCTTAGGGTCAACTCGGAATGCTTGCTTATCGTGCTAAAGCACCCTGTCTTCCGTTATGATTTTCTTCAGATAGTGATTTTATTTGTCATTTTGAAGATCCTTATCCCAACGAGTACTTACCTAAGGGACTATAAGACACTAACAGGTATATTCTTACCACTCTGTTCGGGCTGTTATACCTATGTATGTCTATGGGCGGCAGCGGCCTCATGACTATTGCCTGGTTTAATGAAAATAGTATCGATAGTCCATTATTCTAATTTTATTATATATTCAACTGTAATACTATTATTATCATTTATATAATGAAATCTTATATTCTATCCTTTTCCTTGAACATGAACGCGTGAACTTGATGGTAACCATTTTAGCATTATCAACCCTTTTATGATTCCCCTCTTGGATATGGATTTCCTGTCAGAATGTTAAGGATTAGGGCCCTAACATGTCGCGCTATTCAATTGCGTTAGCGATAGTCATTGATTTTATAGTTACAAGAATCGATGTTCGAACCGATGTAATATATGGTTCTACGAAAATACAATCTTTTTGTTCGAAACACTGAAACCGGTATCTGGTAAACACATTACTGTCGTCAACAATGTCGTATATCACACGTTGAAGTGTAGATTTGTGGTGCAAATAGTAGATCATAACATGTACCGTAAATGTACTTCAAGGCGAATGATAGTGTTAAGTACACTATTACCCAATTCTAGGTTACAACGAGGGCAAGGTCGTCTAACCATTGTGTTCCATAAGTCTAGTCTGAGTGTACATACACGATAAATATTGCTATGGCGTTCTATTTTTTTCTTTTCTACAACCAGATGACCTTGAAATTGCGTATCGTAATTTTATGGAACATGGTTACTATAGTCGTCACCTACATTGAAGATCAAATATGAATGGGACAATCGCACATGGCCATCTTATTCCAAACTATTCAGAGTTACATATTACTGACACACATGATACTTTTCAATACACGGGATGAACACTCATATACCTACATTAGTTTTAGTTCTGTGTTAGAATCCGAGTATTTACAACTACCTTTGGGACAGCAGTCAGTATCGCTGAATACATGACGAGGCCAGCAAATGGTGGCCTTGGAAAATATCTCTTTTGTTTGTTGTGTTTTCTGTACTAATTATATTGTTAAAGGGAAATGCAAAAATTCAAAGTAGTGGTATCTCTTAAGAAGTAAATCGTCGTGATCTTAATAACATTTTTTACGACAATTAGTTTTTTCTCAAGCCTATTGCTGACGCCATTCTGTATGCGCGCCAAATCTTTCATTATATAGATATATATTCATTTAATTAAGGACAGCACTAGAGAAGGCAAGTATAAAAAAGAATAGAGCGTTTTAAATTATTTGCATGTATATGATGAGAATAACACTTGTTTTATCCGTTTTCGAAATATAGGTATAAAAATTAATTTTTATATTAATTCGGAGTTCCATAATGACATATTTTTTCTTTTGTAATTTTTGTGATACTTAAATAATCTTTTAAATAAATATACACTTAGCAGAATATGAGCTCTGAAAAATCAAAAATTATTTTCCAAACGTCTATTTTTACTATAATTGTAAACTAAACCGAATTAATTAACAAGTTTATAGACAAAACAATTTTTTGATAACTAAATCAAAATATTTTTAAATGTAAAAGTAAGTCATTAAAAAATAATTAAGTAAAAAAAGTATTATTAAAAAAAAACACGAAAACTAAAACACTAAAACAACTCACCCGCGCATAGGTATCAATCGTCGATCGTTTTAAAATATCACTGAAAACTTCAAAAAGCGCACAATACTTTACGTACGTTGAAGAGAACACATTACTTTTTCAACTTCGAAAGAGTTCTTTTCACGAAAGCTGAAAGCGTTCAGTCTCGGCGGCGTTGCCGGGCCAGCGGGTTCCGTACAACTGAAGCACCGGAGCTTTGTAACTTTGAGTTTCAGACCCCTGAATCGCACAGGCGCAGTGGGCAGCGAACTTTTACAAAGTAGAAAGAATTTACCAGCGTAATTCTGTTAAATTTAATAATAACACCGCTTTCAGCGGACACTTTGTCCTTTTATGGCGCTGAAGAAATTTCCGGAGCAGAAATTGTTCACTGCAGTTTTACGGCTGCGCTTCATGGGTAACGAGGCTTCCTAAAATGACGTTGAATTTATTTGTTAGAAGTTTGTTTAAATTTTATAATACTTTATTATTGAGCCGGGGACAGGGCGCGATGGCGCTAATTGGGGGAGGCCTATGTCCAGCAGTGGACTGAGATAGGCTGATGATGATGTCATTATTTAAGAATAAATATTCCAACTCTTTGACTAATTCAGGTATTACTGAAATTAGGAAGTGGAAATTTAGAGAGCGGTATCTTCTTATGAAGTAAGAGTCCACTGAGTGAGGATTTTAAGAAATTGTCGGAGAGTAAGATGGGGTGGTTGAAGAACAATATGCAATTTTATGAAAATGTGTGAGTTGATGTTGACGTCAACGTCACGTTGGACGGACGGCTTTAAAAAGGCATAAAAGGCAGGTGGTAGCGGCTGGATGAGATCTGTTGTAGTACACCTTGGGAAAAGTCTTTGTCTAGCAGTGGAACGGTAGAAGCTGATGTGTCTTGGAACAGGAGGTGGACACACCAGTAAGTTTTATATTCTAGATAGCTCATAAATTCATGAATCTTTCGGGATAGTGGGATATAAGCGGACAAAGTTGCGTCCGCCAGTATTCTATAATTATACTCTTTCATATAATATATATGTATAAAAGAGAAATAAAATTAAATTTATTGATAAGTGCAAAGTCATCTTGGCAACAAGCTTTGGGCTATAGGAAAAGTAGACCCGACCGAAAGTTTTTGACTCTAAATGCCTTTCTCATTTGTTTCTGTAACTATTCATTAGTGCTGGCTCTCCCATTTACTGCTTCCAAAGGGTATGATAGCCAGGCATATTTATTAGAAGCGCCTTTCAACTTAGTTAAGGGCACGATTAGTCCTAGCACCAGTACAAGTATTGTTACTAGAATGGAATACAATAATTTGGGCTGACCATTTGCTACTTACATGTTCTTTTTCAATATCTTGTTAGTATGGTCGTCAAGAGGTGAATGTTTATTAATGTTAGTGACTTACGCTATGACTACGCCACTTCTCCCTCTTAGCAAACACCTTGACGTACATATGTATTAATTTGATCGATGCATTATGTACATATATACTCTTTCCTGCGTTTCAATGGCCTTTGCTTAGCCCCGAATAGTCGTATGCTTGTTGTTTTTACGTCCAACGACATGAGAACGAGTTCATAGAATTTCAATATTTGTCGATAAACAATATAAAGTAATTTGAGTAGTTGGAGTATCGATATATTGGTATGGAGCTCAGCCCATTAAATCGTAAGTGCCCTATGACAGAACTAGTCTGCTATAGTAACTGTAACTATATGTGTTTAGCGATGGAATGGTAGGTATTTCACGAGCATGAAGCTTTTTCTTATCGCAAAGCTTACATTTTCGCTACGAGTGAAAAATTTCTGACAATATAAGAATATTGAAGATCATTGTAGTCTATTGATGTCAACAATCAGATAAAAATGCTTTACTTGCGGGGTGGATTTTAGCATTTAATAATCGTGTTTGGGGAGGCAGAGTATGTAATAAAATTACACACTATAAAAGGAGGGCCATCGAGACCAATAACGTTGCAGTTTAGAAACTGACGCATCTGTGACTCGTCCTTACTAGGAGTGATATTTGTAGCTTCGAATTGGTGGTCCGGGGGAAGTAAAACCTCTCGAGCGTAACAATATGATTATATATACAAATGTCTGACCCATTGGACCAATGGTTAGGGAATTAACCTCTGAGTTTGTGATAATCGGTTCGATTCCCCCGAGACGAATATTTATAATGATGAACACGAGTACATTTTTTTTATTTGGGCCTAAAAATATACTCATATCACGTAAAACATTGTAGTGTTTAAGTCGTTCAACAGCCATCTGGTTACCATTACACAGGCTTCGAATACCGGGATCAGATGTCCTTGGGTGTAGATGATCCGAGACATCAATTATTACTATAATTAGTATCAAATACCTATTAGTTATATTACATCTTGCATAAAGACGTAACTAGTTAAAAGAAAGTAGCAATCTATCTTCATTGGGATGACATGTTGCGAGAACACCGTTCTTGTTCTTGCTTATTTCCTTTGTTCCGTATTACATATTGCTGTAGTTTATCAAAGTAAGTCTACGTACGAGAAACTACATTCAGACAAATTGTATGGACCGGCCACTATGTTAAATTAGAATACTCTATCTATTGCTCTCTAAATATGACTATCGAGTACTCTAGAAGATAAATAGAAATTTAGAATAATAATAGTACTTATGTAAATAATGTACGTAATAACATTAATGTTACGTAATGTACTGCTGTGATAATGCAAATGAAATATCACAGACCAGAACAATTGGGATATAGAACGCAAGGAAAAGCAAGTAAGACTTTAAATTCTCTGTAACTACAGGTCACAAAGCGGCATTTTACTCTATTTGGTACCATTCCATACAATCAACATCACGTGAATAATTATTGGAAAAAAAAAAGTTACACAGGACCCACATACTTGTGGAACACATAAAGTAAGTTTGATTGTAAAATGGCTAAATGAATTTAATTACTATAAAATTAGAGGTAGGTAGTTGTTGACGAAAACTTTTCTAGTTTTCTAGTTTAGATTTTCTAGTAAAATTTTCTAGTAGTGACTCTGAGTCTGGATCTATGTCTGGTGTACGGCAATAAGCTCACCATCTTTGGTGAGACGTAACCGTAACTGGTGAAACGTGGGTGTGTATGTACTACACTGTTCTGCCTACGCCTGGGAGTTACCGGCATTATGTTACATTTAATAAGTAGTAAAACCTCGACATCAGCTACCTCTTATTATACACTGAAATGCCGCTAAATTTGTTTCATTTTACGTTGTAAGTGTACATGTGTCGAGGCAACAATGTATCACCTCGTATAAACTTGTATAAAGTTAACGAATCACATGTGTACCTAAAATTGAGTATTGTGAGGTATCTTTATGAAGAGTCGTAAAATGTAGCTATCCTGTCTTTGTTACCATAGAACGGATGTGCAATAGAAATGGCACTCAGGTATTGTAAACATACGTTCGTGTTGTAAGTTCATCATCATTATCAGTCTACTCCCGTCCCTTGCTGGATATAGGCCTCTCAAATAGCAGGCCATTGAGCTCGGCTCTCAGCTCTTGGGCTCCAACCGCTGCCAGCCGTTTTGCATATATCGTCAATCCACCTAGTTGGAGGGCGATCTACGCTACGTTTAGACGTGGTCTCCACTCCAGAACACTTCTACGTCTTGTAAGTTAGCAAATAAATATTAATGAATATAGGATTTTGCAGAGTATATGTTGCACAAAATTGAAAGACTGAGGCGGATGAAATATATATTTGCATGACGTGCATGCAAGGCGTTTGCATGTTTTGTATGGCGACCGTCTTGCCGACATTGACGGCCAGCAGGGTTATTAATTTTTATTCTGGCTATATAAAAATCATCTTACTTGAAAGTAGTACTTAAAAGTCTCATCCAACAAACGAAAGTGAAATACATATGTTGCCAGGGTTAAAATAACCTTTTACAATTATAAAGTTTGCTACATTCGCTTGTTTAAATTACATTTTAAAGTTTTGTGAGTGCAAAAAGAGAACACAAGCAGTTTGTGATGAGCTTAAAAGTTGTGGTGATTAAATATAAACGGTTTCATGGTAACTTTAACGGCGTTTCCAGTTTGTGAAATTTCTTTCTTCTTCATCATCATTATCAGCCTACTTCCGTCCACTGCTGGCACGCCACTGAGCTCGATCTTCAGCTCTTCGCATCCAAAATTTTCGCAATTTCTCTCTTAAACAGAATTAAATTACTTTTTCCCGATTCCTGTTTCAATCATTCTGTCTGCCAATCCGCAATTGGGTAGCGTGGCGGACTATGGTAAAGCCCTCTCTGAGAGAAGACCCGTGTTCTAACAGTCTAATAATAAAAGGAACGGGAATGTGTGTATGAGAGTTTCCATATTTCTGTCTTCGAAACCCTTTAAGCCCGAGTTGACAAATTTCTTTAAACCGGAACTCGTTAACCCTTATCAGCCCGCTTAGGTTCAGAAATAAGCATAACCCTGGTGCTTCTGAAACAAAGCACCTTACCTTTGATCTCTGAGTAATATTTCGTGCTTCAGAGGCATGATCTGCACAATTAAAGCACAACTTCAATCAGAGTGCGATTTCTGCTATACAATTGTTAAATACAACACTATTCACCAATACTATTCGATAGAGTATTAGACATTGCACTATTCAACAATACTATGTATTTGATAGAGCTAGGTCACGCTGTTTAGAATCGGAATCCCCGCAGCTACGCGTCGTCGACGGGACAACACATTAAATATGTACTGTCATAAATTAATTTTATTTGTGGACATTATATTCATATGTGTGTTTTGATCTGTGGTGTTCACGAATAGAGCAAATGAACGACCATGATTTATTGTTCCGTAGTTACATGGATGCTGACACAATGACGACTATAGTTGAAAACAAAGTTGGTCACTGTAGTACTATGTATTATTTATGGCAAGTCGTAATTATATTACAAGTGGACTAGAATATTAATCTATATTAATTTGAACGTGATTAAATTATGTTCGATTTAACTTGGGTATGTTTTTTCGGGATAGCCCAACTAGTTTCGGACGTATTGCGACTGTTTTTCGTGATGTTAGAACCTGCCGCTAAATCATAACGGATTCAAGCGCTTTAAGTACTATTTTCTTACCGTACTGTCATAAAAAAGCTGTATATAGTGTGCAATAAGCTGTATATAAAGTATGCGACTAATATGTTTAGATTAGCACTTAACATCACGCCTGCAAGCCCCGAAGGGGTAGGCAGAGGAATGTAGTACACTCCCACGTTTCATCAGTCACGTTTACTTTCCATGGAATAGGTGCCTATTGTCATACACCGGGCACAAATCCAGAATCCGAGCCACTACTAGAAATTCTAAATTAGAAAAATCCAATAGTACCCAACCTGGGATTTGAACCCAAGATCTCCCGATCGGCAGTCGCGCTTGCAACCACTCGAACAACGAGGCAGATTAGTAATTCTGAAGAAATTTACTAACCAACCGTGTAGGTAATTGTTATAGCTCAGTTACTCTAACAATATTTCTATGAAACCACCCGGGCCTAGTTCGTGAGTACAATACCTAAGTAGGTAGGCTCAGGTCTTACTATTTGTATTTTGTCAACTATGTCCGTGGCAGCCCGAATTCCCAACTAGGGTTTTGTCTTTTGTATATATAAAATAGGGTTGGCATCGATAAGATCATTAATATCATTAATATTTATCAGATCTACATATTTTATACACAGCGTATGACTTCGCTTTGCTGAAATAACGAAAATGTATTTCCAATATACAGAGTATATGGACAAACTGCTGCTTTTATTTTAAAAGCTTTTTATTTTATTCAAATCGAAAATTCCGGTTTGAAGCGCCTATTAATTTTGCTTTCGACTTTTTTATCAAACGGTATTTGGTTATGGAATAAATTAATATTGTGTCAAAATTGCTTCTTACATTTATTTATTTCTGTAATAATAAAATAATTGTCCAGATGTTTAGTGAGAAATCTATAAATATGTGAATATGTGACAACCCTAATTAATATAAATCACCTAACTGAAACACCGTAGTCGAGTCATGAACGTGTCAGAACAGAGAACATTAAACACCAGAATTTTTTTATGCTTAAAATTATGACAATATGTCTAAAACACGACGATATATTGAAAATATATTACTACAGTTAGTTAGATATTACCAGTAAACATATTACCAGTGCCTAAACATAACATTACTTAACCTCATGCCTGTTTCTCCGATTGGGTAGACAGAGGAGTGTAGTACCTACATGTCTATGTTTCACCAGGTCCCACTAGCATTAGATATTTATATATAGTTACAAACAGAAAGTAATTCTCTAAGAATCTCTCTAAATAAGTCATGGCATTCTGCCATCTTTGTGTCTGTTACGAATTCTTTTTATTTGTACCAATTATTTTGGCGCCTTCAAAAACAGTATAAATTAACAAGTATAAATTATCGTTATTTGGAAGATCATAATTATTAAGAAGGCGTGTCACGAATATGTAATTTTAATTAAATGAATTTATAAATAATAATATAATAGATTTTAATTAATTGAATATGTAATTTAATGTTTGAGGAGTAGCATTGCAGTAATAATGTACATTGAAAGAATATTATTCATTTAATAAGAATTTCTGCAATTTTTTATGTGGGTTATTAAAAATAATATTACACGCCGGTAAACTCTTTAGGGTGTTAGATCGTCAAACATTATCCCGACTATTATTGTTGACGAAACCTGGACAGCTCCTATATAACTACAAAGTAAACTGAGGGTGTTAATGGAAATATCAGCTTGGATAGAACATATTTTTTAAATCGCGTAAATGTATCTCAGTATTGTGAGATGTGTGTAGGTGTGACCAGTGTAGGTCAGTCTGTGTAGGTTGGAGGAAGTTGAGTCATAAAACATCTAGGGATCTATAGATCAATAAAACAATAAATTTTTCTATGACATATTCCCGGAATTCTATGACACGGAGCTCTTGAATACAGTATGAAAATAGCGGAGTTTTAAATCTCACTAGTCTTTTGGTAACTCTTCTTGTTTTGCGAATGTTCATAATCGTCATATCGTCAGCCTCTAGATGTCGACTGCTGGACATAGGACTTCCCTAATCGGCGCCATTCCTTCCGGTCCTGGGCCGTCCGAATTTAGTAGCTTCCCGCTGTCTTCTTCAGGTCGACAGACCATCTGGTAATGTGCGAATGTTCATGTGCGTTAAACTATTGAGCGCCATGTCATAAATAGTGTAACATTACGCCCGTAGTCCCCGAAGAGGTAGGCAGACGGGTGTAGTACACTCCCACGTTTCACCCGTTCCGTTTAAG
>DWME01010459.1:0-10203 GCA_018244795.1 Parelbella ahira ahira
CCCACCATACCTGCTATAAAGAGAGACGGATACAGATATGGATAATATCCATATAACTTTTTGTACAAATACCGGCCAAATTTCTTTTGTACCTTCTCAATCATTAGTCTGTATTTACTTTCGTGAGGGTCCCAAGCTATGGCGTTATATTCTAATTTACTCCTCACGAAAGCATAGTACAAAGTGATGACAGTACTTCTGTCAAGAAATCGACCGGTCTGCCGCATAACGAAACCGAGAGACTTGTAGGCTTTGTTGCAGATCTCTGTTATATGAACATTGAATGTCAATTCAGTGTCTATCGTTAATCCTAAATCATGGATACGCGATACCCGTTCCAGAGGGACACCATGTATATTATAGGAGTATGAGATAGGAGAGCGGGAGCGAGTAAAAGTAATGCATTTGCATTTACTAACGTTGAACTCCAGTTGGTTACGCTCAGACCACTTCACAACCCTATCGATATCACTCTGCAATGCTTCGCTGTCTTCAGCGGTACTTACACCCAAGAATAGTTTTAAATCGTCGGCAAACATAAGACATTCAGCGGCTCGGACCTCGTTCGGCAAATCATTGATCATGATTAAGAACTGGGTAGGTCCAAGCGTACTACCCTGGCTGACACCAGAGGAGGTCAAATATTGCTTGGAACGGACACCAGACATTTGCACGTATTGAACCCGATTTGTGAAATAACTAGTGAAGAAATTTAATAAATTTGGAGTGAAGCCGATTGCCGAAAACTTTTTTAGCAATATATTATTATCTACACGGTCAAATGCTTTTCTAAAATCAAAATAGGCTGCATCCACTTGCCTGTCGGAATCTAATTTCGTAGCAGCGTAATCAATAAAGTTAATATGATTTGTGACAGTGGATCGACCAGACCTGAACCCATGCTGCGTGTCACTGAGTTGCGTTTTGATCTGTCGTGTGATGTAGTAGTTTAAAATTGATTCGAATAATTTACCGAACGCCGACTGAACGGCTATTGGTCTATAGTTTTCAACCTTCGATCCAGAACCACCCTTGAGTATAGGAGTGACTCTCGAAATTTTCCACAGATCCGGATATGTCGCGGTACGAAGAGCCAGATTAAATATATGTAATAATGGTGTTTTAAATATGTCAAAGCAGTCTTTTACAACAAAACAAGGTATTCCATCGGGACCTGCAGAGCAATGAGTTTTGAGTCTTCGTATTGCATAAAATAAGTCACGCAAGGTCACATTATCAACAGATACGCGATAGGAAGACAGAAAGCTATCCGCACCACGCTCTCCGTTGATAGTCGACAATGTCGGGCTGTCCGGTAAGAAAACAGATTTAAAATAATCCGCAAAGGCGTTAGCGGCATTAACACCTGATAAGTAATTACCCTGATATTCATAATCCCTAATACACTTCTTTTTAGATTGTTGTTCGTTTACAAACTTCCAAAAATTTTTTGGATTTGTTTTAATTTCACTCTCTGTTCGTTTAATGTAATTATTATACGCTATGTCTATTAGATCTTTTACCCGCTGTCTATAAAATTTAAACATTTCCTTGTTAAAATCCAAGTTAAATGTTTTATATTTTATCAAATTAAAATATTTATTTTTAATATTCAAAATAATTTCGGAAGTGAACCAAGTCGGGTACTGATATCGCGATTTACAAGGACGATGTCGTTTAATAGGAACACTCGCAGCAAAACATTCCTCCAATATGTTATAAAACACGGTGACTGCTGAATTGACATCCTTTGACATATACATCTCGCCCCAATCTGCATCGGCCAGAGTGGCATACAACAAATGAAAATCGGCCTTCCGGAAATTCCAGTCACGCTTGAAATGATCGCGGTCCTGCGACGGCGGGCGCGACACACCACTCCATGATCGTAACGGTCGTTCTATCGATAGGTATATAGCCAATGGAGGGTGATAGGCATCAGGATTGACTATGGGCTCCGTGTCACCACTTACCTCGACAGATGCGTCATCCAAATTGCTCAGCACCAGATCCAACATTCCCCCATATTTATTATAAACTATATTATGCTGTTTGATCCTGCAATAACTTACCATACAGTTATATTGGAATAAGACATTCTGCCCACATGAGTTCAAATTAAAATCGCCTAATATCATAACATCTAACTTAGAATATTTTTGAACTAGATTTTCAATTACAGAAAAAGTATTACAATATTTTTCTTCGCTCGAACTAGGCGGTATGTAAACGACACAGAGTAAAATTTTAGTCCGTTTTAAAGATACTATCGCTGCTATAAGTTCTATTTCACTAGAGTATCCATCTATGTCAGTTACTTGGTTTACGTCATATAACTCACTGACCGCAATCAACGTTCCTCCCCACCCGGAGTCTCCGGCACGGTCTCGGCGGATCACACAATATCCAGGTGGAAAGACTTCCGCATCACTAATACTACTGACCAAGAATGTTTCAGTAAACGCAAAAATATCTGCAGATTCTGCAAGTATCGATTTTTTGCAATGATCAAGCTTAGAACGGAGACCTCTGACATTTTGGTAAATTATCGTATATGAATCGACTTTAGTTTTTGCTTTCTGACGGTTTGCGAAATCCACTACGCCATGGCTTAATGCAAACATCTTCGGTCCAATTATCCGGCGAAAGATACCTATCAACATGCTTAGTAGGTACCGTTAGCTTAAACGATGCATAATCACCGCGAGATTTGAGCGCCTCAGCAGAGCAGTTTGCTAGTGGGCAAATCTTACGTAGATGCTCACATACTTGCTCTTCGGTAGTTCCGCTTTGCACGTAATATAAGTGTAATAATTTCTTTATACACGTAAATAATTTCTTTATATTAAACTAATGTTATTAAAATATTGCACCTTGAAATAACTTACAGTCTATGAATACTAAATACGACTTGCGTCACGTCTTCTCCTATGCCTTCCTCCTCCTATTCTCTTGTCTTTCTGTCAACCAATTCATTATTACTGCCTGATCCATTGCCATGTCATTAAAATATCAATAGTGTTATAAAATTGCGGGAATTATATTAAATTACATTCCAATATAAAAAAAAATGGTTTTTCCCATCAATATATTATAGGGACGTATCTCAAAATTTAATATATACCTGTATAATTGGTTGCCACATTATCTTAAAATAGAAATATACTAATTAGTGATATGTGTTTTTCTCACACTTCAACTGGTACTAAATTGGAGTGGCGCTCAAGAGATTTAATTTAGGAAAATGTTTTTTTCAATTATCTGAACTTACAGCGAGGTCAGCCGCCGCCCGTGTACTGGAACACGTGGCCCGCCCACCGGATATTAACGGCGGAAATTAAACGAACGCCTCCAGAGGCTGTTTACTTAGGCTTCTTGTAGGAGACCGCCTGTTTACTCTGTTACGTGGCCATAACGCCGCGAGAAAGTGCTATAGCGTTTAATGTTTAGCTTTGTACGTTTAACGTCCCGCGGTTTTAAGTGCTAACACACAATGTGTGACTTTGTAACATCCAACAGATCACTAACAGATAAACGTCTTAAGATTACTATACTGTAGTATATATTACAGTATAGTGTCTTAGGAGTGTATGCTCTGATTAGACTGAAATAACTATGCGTAGGACAACATATACACATGTACCTGATACTTTAGAAACCAGTTAAAGACATTGCGTAACTTCGATTATGTGTGATGTATATTTTAAATATTTATTTTAGGTTTTCGAAGACACTTCGCTTGGGACCAACGTATTTTTATTTGAATTTTTTTTTCTCTCGTCTCCCTTAATTATTCCACTGTTGGAACACGGGTGTCCTCAGAAACAGTCATATAACATTTATAATCAACGTGAAGAAACCGACTTCACGAGTAACAACCAAGACACTAGAACATACGATAGGTCTCTCAAAGACCCAAAACAATAAAAAAGTGTCCATGCGCACCCGAAACTTCGCAACTTTAATTATATATAAGAATAGCTTTGTGTCAACTTCTGTCTTTGTGTTGCGTGGTCTCCCTTACGACAAACTACGTGAGAGTTATTTAGCCACAGACGTGATTGGTTTTAAAATGTTAGTTGACAAAGTATCTAACGCCTTTGTAGTTTGCGAAACAAGCTAAGGTCATGTAACAATAGCAGGGTTGTCACGCAGTTTTATAATGTCATATTATTTTTAATTGCATCCGAAATGACGTGACATTTGTGATTTATGTACTTTATATAATTTAAACATGAAGACAAATTATGAGACGTACACTTTTTTCTATACAAATGGAAATTATAAGAATGGTAGGAATACATATAAGAAAAAGAATTTTACTAATATTATTGTCAAATCTAAAAATAAATAGTACTATTTTATGAGCTGTTTAAATATTATTGTATTACTATTCATAAAGAAATATGATAAATATATATTTATAAATATATATACATAATAATAAATATATTTGATGACGTGTGAAGTTTAAACTTCCGACTTCAGTTCATTACATTGACATATCCTACATATAAGCCTCCATTGTTATTACAAACGTGTTTTGCTATCCAATAGCACTTTTTTGTTGTTTAATATAACAAATATATGAATAACTCTTTTACTTCAACATTATGCAAAAATTTATTTTAGTACAGTTTGATGCGAAAATCAGATGTGTCCGAATGCGATGTGCGTGTACGAAAATGATGAATGTAGATTAAGCACGACATATCTGTAAGGGTACAGACATTTGCCTTACCATACTCCCTAAGAGACTTGGTGTCATAATTATATTAAAAAAAACATGTGTAATACTGTTGTATGTATTTTTAATTGTTGTGCGTTGGCAACCCTAACTCGATGGAAACGGATCACCGCACATCAACTTTTTACTTACAAGTTGAAACATTTTTCAAGTGAGGTTGCAAAAATAAATATTATCACGTAATATCTTGCACATTAACAAAAATAGGATGGATATATACATATGACTATTCATTTTTAACTATGTACTTAGTTTGCCAAAACCGCCTAGGTGTGTGACAATATATTATGATAATCATACTATACAGGGACTATGACGTAAATACATACGTAAATCCTAACTTCGTTTGACAATTAGATTCGACAGATTGGTAGAAGCACGTCTGATCTATAAGGATTAATATCTGTATTTAGCACTCGCTGCTCTCCGCGTACTTCGCAAGGTACCTTGCGTCGTGGTATAAAACAATATTAAACATGTGTTGTATCATTCAATATAATATGTCAGATCGCTAATACGTGTGCCTGATTATTTGTGTGTACGTATTCTTATATAAGTTATGACAAAAAAACATGATCTTGTGACATAAATCATGACACACGGCTGGGCAACATGACGCAGTGCCGAACAAAGTTACCTAACATTGACACTTTCATCGTGATACAATTATTCGATAGGTTTTTGCTTGCGCCGACCTATTTCCGCTCGTTTCTTGTACGTACACTGCAATAGTGTCACGGATTTGTTGATAATATTAAATAAGTAATAACTACTAAAGTTTTTTGCGTTGGTTTTTGATGCAGTTTCAATAACACCCGTGTTACAGACGCTTTATAACACTTTACTCATTTATTTTCAAGAGAATCCTGTATTATTATTATTCAAATGTATCAAATGTACAAGATATTTATTCGTACTTGGAGCAGTTATATTACCCGTTCTCTTTTTATCGCCAATTTAATATAATTGAATTATCTGTTGCAAACATATTAACGGCTGCTCGATTTATGTTAGATTTTTGCAATGTAGCAACATTATTATTTATTTTTTTATCGTAAACTTAATTGCTATAAATTAATACATAATGCCTATACATAATATATTTTACGTTACATATAAGTTACGAGTTATCGACGTGTCCCGAAGGATTAGCAAGCTGAAGTGGCAGTGGGCTGGTCACATCAGTCGCAGACCAACCGAAGCTTCGGTATCGGTTTCGGCCAGTTTCGGCCAAAAAATCTAGTTTCGGTCACAGTTTCGGTTTCGGCCAAAAATGGCCGAACCTTTCGGCCGCGCCGAAACTCCAGTGTTCGTGAATTATGGTGCATCGTTCGGTGAGATTCGCGGTAATATAGGCATTCGGCAAAAAAACATGAATCTGTTTTTAATTTGTAATAAACTATAAAATGAATACAAAATGGATATTGGATAAATAGACTGCCTCGTTGGTCGAGTGGTTGCAAGCGGGACTGGCGATCGGGAGGTCCTGGGTTCAAATCCCAGCTCGGGTACTAGTGGAATTTTCTAACTTTTAAACATGTTTAAGTAAGTTTCTATTTCGGTTTCGATTTCGGCCGAAACTGAGAGCGAGGCCGAAGGTTCGGTTTCGGCTGAAAAATCTGTTTCGGTCGGACAGAATTTTTTACCTATATCATAAGTACCTATATAAACTGTACCTATATTGATTTTTCACCCTTATAGCATCGTTGTCTATGAAAAGATTGAACAGCACGGCAAACTACGCTCTAAAATTTCCTAATTCTCGAAGGAGATCCTTGTCTAACGTTAGAATTTTAATAATTTTAACTTTATTATACTGTTCACTCCGGTCTTTTAAGGGGTAGAAAGAGACAGAGCGTTAAATATCTCTATTTTTAGTGTCCTGGACATGTTTCTTCTAGATTCATAACTCTTTACACAAAGGCCGATTTCGCGAACTTTTCTTATTCCAAAACGTATGGCTGGCGTTGTTAACTTCTGCGGGTTATACGTTTGCACCGAAGTTGCACCGGGACTTGTGCGACTTCGCCCCCCGAGGCTGGCCTCAACCCACGCCGCCCTCAGGAAAATCGATATAATCCTGCGAGAGAGAGACGGCTGATATGTTAACAGCAACTAACATAATTTCTAGATGTTTCGTGAAACGTAAATCTGAATCGTATTTGAAATGCAAGTGCGGTATTTTATTACTGTTGTTAGTATGTCATCACGCCAGGTCCTTTACTGGGTAAGCACTAAGCATATGGCACCGAGTGACATGCGTTGTATTTAATGCACTATTTACTTTTGTCATGACGATAAAGACGGCGATGATGGTGACGACAATAAGTAATAATAATGATGATGAAAATGATAATGATGATGATGAAAATGATAATGATGATGATGAAAGCTGTGATGGGAACAATAAAGATGACTGAGATGGTGATGATGATGAAGATGATGATGAAGATGATGATTATTACTATTACCTACTAGTTAATCATGTATCCACTTTAATGCAATAATTTCAAATATTTGTTACCCTTTCCGACCTATAGAGTATAAATCCAAAAATTTTATACCTTTCTGCAAATAAAGATGAATGCATTTTTGAGAGTCTTTCAGCGTCCAACGCTGTGTCGTTTTATTGCTACGCGGCCGGAAGAGATATGGTGGGCACAATTATAGATCGATATCATTCGTTCGCACAGAATTCGTTCGTTCGTAGAAGAACGGAAATTGAATTTCTTTTAAATTCCTTTTTTGTAGACATAGAGTTGAAACAGATACAGACCTCTTTTATTGATATTAAATGATTTGTCTGTGTGAAGTTGGCACTTATATGGATCAGTTGCTGAGATCAACGGCAACTGACCAAAAAAAACCGTGATAGACTGGCAGTGTCCTTCGTTAGGTATAGTTTAGTAATAAAGAATATTAAAGACCTAAAATAGTTCTGATAATAAAATTTTACTCAGCCCGTTGTTATCTTGGTGCAGGTAAGCGTTAAAAAATTGAAGAACAAGTACAGATAAATAAAATAAAGAATAAATCAGAAAGACAAAATATAAACTCAGAGATTTCGTCTAGTCGCGATTTCGTTTAGTCGCAATAACGCGGAAAAACATACATGAGCTCATAATTCAACCACGACTGTTTTCTGGAGACGTGTGGGTTTATTCATATGTAGAAAGTAGCTGTTCCGCGGAATCGTGGATATATGTACATCCAACTACATAGCTGATACCCGTCCGCTCCGCTGGGCGAAAAATAATTGAATTACACTTGGGTTCACAGCTTGGTAGTTGAATTGAAAATTGTTAGGCATAGTATAGTAGTATTTTGTTGTTCACAATCTATCAATTTAGAAAATTAAGTCAGTTAATCAGAACATCTGTCATTACACAGATTTCCGCATTACCTACGAGGTACTGTGTAGTGGGATGCGTTCCCATTATTAATATGGTCCCCAGTTTAATTGGAATCTACCGCTGACCCGTTTACTTGAGGTTGTGACGCTAAAACTGACACGTTTCCTTTCACTTGTTGATTCAACTATTTCAATATAAACATCGAAATGATCACTATCAATGTCAATGTCAATGTCACGCAAAATAAACATATTTTCTTTCCCTCTTTATTTCACTATGATGGTTTCCCGTAAAACGTAATCTTTTTATTCCCTGAACGGCTCCCGGCAACCGATACTATAAGACAGCCACCTTGTTACACTTCGAACTGATAAGGAAATAGCTCCACAAATGCTATAATTTAACAAATAGATCCATATGTATTTGTCTTAGACATTTCTTTAACGTTAAATCTTTCGCATCATAAGGGGCGTCCGATAGCATTTGAGTGTAGCGTCTAATCCGATCCCAGTTGTTGGACACCTGAGTAACAATAATTTTTCTCATTTTATATGCCATCGATTCGTAAACGTACACCATTATAGACAGAGACCAAAATAAACATGCTCCGACACCTAGAATTTTGAAATTTAGAAAGAAGTAGGTATTCCATCTATCGAAATATATTTAACATGTATTGTTGATGTTTCACTGGAAAATAGACATGGGATCTGGTCAGCCAATAGGGGGCCTTTAACAGTATTAAATATCGTTATTCTTTATTGTTCACTTATACCTGTTTATTAATATATATGTATGTATATAATCGCACAGCGGACGCGATAAAAGGATGTTCAGTGACGTGGGGCCGCCGTCGGCTCAATATCAACCGGATAATAAAGAGGAGGTTGTTTTGTTCAGGCCGTTGCTTACGAAAACTCTCGGTTCCTTACATTCGATTCGCTTTATAAGGCCGTTATACCGTATATTAATATTTCTGTTATTTCTTCCGTGGAACTAACTATATTTTTATCTTTATATATATATGTATATATTTTTTATTCCGTTTAACTATATTTTTATTTTTTATATTGTTCTATTAATTTCTTTACGTATGATGATGTTTGGCACGACGTCGTTGCCTGTAATTATGCTGACACTTAACATGTAATGTTTTTTATGTTTGATGTAAAATGCTGCAGCGTACAGAATGTTGGCGACCTAAATAAATATATAAATAAACAGCACAGCTTATTGTCATCAGCCCGTCTCAGTCCAGTGCTGGACATAGATGTCCCGGGGAAGGACCTTGCCCATAATCCGCAGGCTGGGTTCGGATCAGGGATCACAGAGAGCAGAATATTCTCGCATCGCACCTACGGCTGCCTATACGTGGGCCGGGAATTCAGTACATTCAGTTTATAACATGTTGTATCTAGCAGTTAGGGTTGAACGTTGTTAGGGCAGGGATGGCGCCCTTTAATGACTTTATGTAGGTCTATTACGTTTCAGATATTCGTAGCTAGCAGTCATGACCTACCATGGGTATATTAAGGGCTCATAGTTTAAAACTTAAGTAATTTTATTTTGATTGTTTCTTGTAGAGGAAATGATACTTTAAGAATGAAAATACAGCTGCGTCACATTTATTTAATTTAAGAAGAGTATATGCATGTATAACCTTAAAACCTTGACCTTAACCATGAGCTCACTGAATAAAAAATTGTATTATTTTATAAATTTATAAAAAAAATAAATTACACATCATAATATGTATTTTAATGACAGTACCCAAATTTTAAGTCAATTTAATACTGATTCTACATTCCTTAATTTTAAGGTCATGTCGTCTGCGTCAATGTCTAAAATTATATGACAGCGGTTATTACGACATGTTTCATTGGAATAGTTTATGAAACGATTATACTTTAATTAAAGTGCCGTA
Organism: Parelbella ahira ahira; assembly: GCA_018244795.1. Lineage (NCBI taxonomy): Eukaryota > Metazoa > Arthropoda > Insecta > Lepidoptera > Hesperiidae > Parelbella > Parelbella ahira. The sequence continues at coordinate 10,025 of DWME01010459.1, forward strand.
TCCATTACCTAATACTTCATAATATAATTAGTTTTAATACGTCAGTATTGCCGCTCTGATACTCATTACTCACCATCAAAAACTCATTGACATAATATATCACCAATAAAATTTCGTTTTAATTGAATTCTCTTTATCTAGCAATTCATTAAATTTGAATTATAACGAAATTTTATTGG
>DWME01010460.1:0-10203 GCA_018244795.1 Parelbella ahira ahira
GTAGGCAGAGGAGCGTAGTACACTCCCATATTTCACCAATTACGTTTACGTCCCATGAAATAGATGGTGAGATTATTGCCATACACCGGACACAGATCCAGACTCCGAGTCACTCCCAGAAATACTATATTAGAAAAATTCAATAGCGCCCGACCCGAGGTTAGAACCCAGGATCTCCCGGTCGGCAGTCGCGCTCGCAACAACTCGACCAACGAGGCAGTCAGCACATAAACACACAAACATAGAATTGAATCTGCTGACATAATAACGACAGTAAAAATTGCAAAACCTTTATAAAATTATCAATCGCCCCAATCGTAGCAAGTGGCAGTCCCGAAACGCCTCAGTACAATGTCGTGACAAAGTCGCATTAGTAAATTAAAATTCAAAGTACGGCAGATATCAGCTTCTAAACAAACAGTAATTACGTCTAAAGACAATTTTTCCTAACGACACCTGAGCATGCGAACTGGGGCTAGAACTTAAGAGCTGAAGTGTGTTATACAGACTTAAGCGTATTGAGATCGAAAAATTTTTCCGAAGACTTTACTGTTTTTTTAAACATTGTATTTATTGGTTACTATCGGTGAAATATATAAGCAATGAAGTATGCTTTAGATATTTTTGGAGTTTTATAATAAAACGGCCCAGAAACTATGTTACTATCGATTTCCTCATAGCAGTTGTTCTAAACTATGAGATATCTCTAATACATTCCACTACGCTAATCAAATTGACTGAACGTTTTGTTGAAAAGAATTTGCCCTCCAATAACAAGTTCAGAATTTATCTATTTAATAAATAACCGGCAAGGCTAACATTAATTTAAGAAGATAATAAAATAATTATTAAAATATAGTAACGTATGTCTAACATATTTCTAACGTCCGCCAATTCTCAAAGCCTGTACCAAGCACGGAGTAATTGGATCGAGCCCACCGGCCACTGGCAAAGCCAGCTCTAATTGCAGGAAGCAAGCCAAGATTTCTCCCGAACCACCAGCCATGCGGCCGCCCCGTAATTAAACTATGTACTAATTACACTTTACACAGATAAACCGTTTTTATTGCGAACACTTGGCCCGTATGAACAATGTTTCGGAGTTATAATGACTGTTGCCAAGCATCTAATGTCTTCGGTTTAAGTATGTTTCGTTTTGTGCGCGCGCGGTAATAGGTTTTATTATATTACTTTGAAAGTATTATATACTTATGTGAATATATATAGATATCCAAGTGTGTAATATTATGTATTATATCGTGATTTAATATAAATTTTATTATATAAGTATATTAAAACAACGAAGCGATAAATTCAGAATATTAATTGTAGGAACATATCTATCGTTAAACGACATTAAAGTCATATTTTTATAACTCCAACGTAACATTACATCAGATTTTTAACATGATTATTCTCGCTTCAATAAACGATACACTCAGCTATTAATTTCCTATATTTATGCATATACGAAGCGCAGTATTAAAATTTTACGTTGCATTTTACCGATAAAATGGCACACCACAATTTTATATTTAAGTACACATAAGCCGAACGATTTAAAGGAATTTCAGTGAAATTGAATGCGCTGACGATATTTGATATTTCAGTATAATACATATGTAATCATGCAGAATGTAGCTACCTACCTTCATTTATTACGAAACAAATTGTTTATAAAATCTTACCATCACGCATGTATCTCCCTGGACAGGTAGGTAGAGAAGTGTAATACATCCATATTTGACGTTTATGTCCCATAATGGAATTGGAGGTGAGCCTATTGCCGTACAGCGGGCACAGATCCAAACTCCGTGCGACTACTAGAAATTTCTACTAGAAAATCTAAGTTAGAAAAATCCAATAATACGCGACCCGGTATTCGAATCCAGGACCTCTCGATCAACAGTCGCGATTTGCAACCACTCGACAAATAACGCAGTCAAACTATCAATAGTATTCAAATATTGAAAACTATTACAAAAATATATCAGCTACTAGTGACTTGATTTAATTTCAGAATAAATTTGAATTAATGAAAAGTATAAAAAGTCGTCCAGATAAAAGTTCAGTTAACTCAAATAAAATATTACGATTCGTTATGACTAATAAAATTATATGTTATGGACATTGAAACCACAATTATAATTATGCTAATTAGAAAAGCAAAATAAGTCTTCTGTCTACAGAACCGTACAGATATTTTTATTAATTTTGCCTTTCCTTCCCCTATATTCACCGTCGAAGTGAAGCATGATATTCAATTAAAAATCCAGAAGACTCTAATTACCGTGCGCTCGACGTCTATTCACCTTTGCATTAATTCCATTCAAATAGGTCACTGGCTGGACTGATGGTCGGTAATAAGCTGTCAGGTTTTTTTAGCGCTGGGATTCCGTTTTAGCATTCTAAAGACTAATGCTTAAGAAGATGAAATCGTTTTTTAGCGAAATGTTGAATCCTTTTATTCCAGACGTAAGTATTCTATCTCGACATGTCGACTTGGAAAACGGTCGTAATACTATTAAGCCTCGTTCAATTAATAGTTATCGCTCACCGTTTTTTTCTTTTCCATACTTATTCGTTATTAATCTGTCAATTTAGTGGGTGTCAGTAAACAAAACAAAAGAATGTACATAGGTATTCAATAATTAATAAATGTTTAATGTAACATCGCGCTGGTAATCCCCGAAGGGATAGGCAGAGGAGTGTAATACGTCATCCGATCAGCCTACTCCCATCCACTGCTGGACATAGGCCTCTCCAATAACACGCCACAGCTAATGTTATAATAATAAAATTAATAATATTTTCTTTTGCTAATTTTTGTGTAGCTATATTTTACGCTCGTTTAAAGGGATTAATATGCAAGCGATGGTGCAGCTGACTCCAGAACACTACGATTGCAACATCGATATATTAGATGAGAAAAAGTTATATTATCGCTAGCGTCTACATACTCGTAATACATCCAGACACAAATCAATAGTCCGCAATGACCTGAATCGTGCGAATTGAGTGAACACGTTCAGTCAATGTTTAACATATGTTTACACCATGTTATAAATACAGGTCAGTAAAGTTTGTATGTTAAAAACGTAATATCATGACTATAATATCCAAGGCTAGGCAAAAGTGTGTGGTACACTCCCAACTTTCACCAGTTACGTTTACGTCCCATGGAATAGGTCGTGAGTCTATTGGCATACCGGGCACAATTCCAGACTCCGAGTCACTAGTAGAAATTCTAAACTAGAAAAATCCAATAGCACCCGACCCGGGATTTGAACCCAGGACCTCCCGAACAACCGTCGCGCTTGCAACCACTCGACCAACGAAGCACTCAAATATAATGTATAATATATTGTATAATAAAAAAATGGAACTAACTAAATAATTATGTAGTAAACTATACTCGCCAAAAACATTTGAATTTGTATACAATGAAATAAAGTTGTGAAGTTAAATAACGCCGCCATGACGCAAAAGTAAAAAAGCATTTTTATCCTTCAAAAGGAATTTGTAGCGCTGAATATCATTTGTTAATGTTTTAATGCTAAAGTACTTAAAGCTAAGTGCAGACAAATCTGAGAGCGAATTAAAAACTTTACTGGATGGATTGAAGTAACGTTCTCGTAATATAAATTTAAAAAACCTAACATTGCGTCTGTAATCCCCGAAGGGATAGGCAGAGGAGGGTAGTGCAGTCCCACGTTTCATTAGTTACGTTAAAGTGCCATGCAATAGTTGGTGAACCTATTGCCATCCGCCGGTCAGAGATTCAGACTCCGAGTCACTACTAGAAATTCTAAATTGGAAAAATCCAATAGTACCCGCGCCGGAATTTGAACCCGGGACCTCCCGATCGGTAGTCGCCCTTGCAACCACTTGACCAACTAGGCAGTCGTATACAACTGCAATATACTAAAACTTTATTCGAAGATAGAAATATTGCGTACGGTATTTTTCACAAACCCTAACTTTGCCGATCGATACATACCTAGTCGCATATAAAAATCAATCGAGTTAAATAGTTTCAGATTTGAACTTGTTCGTTTCACCCACCGGCCATGCTGTGCCAATTGGGATCAGCCTCAGTGGGATGCACCAGTATCTCCCGAACTTCGTTTCGCGCAAGTTTCAAACAAACTTTCCCCTCCCAAATTCTAGAAATGTTTAAGCTGTGTAAATTAAACCAAAGACATGCATGTTCAGAATTTTGTGTAACTTATATTATATGAGTAACAGCTTACAAGAATAATATTATGTATGTATGTAGGTACTGTCTTAACTCACGCATTTTTTGAGAAACGGCAAGATTAGTTTCGGAACTTACCGAGGTCTTCAGTTTCCGCCGCGATCTCGCGGTTAAAGAGTTTTCTGTGCCAATAGCCTTCTATACCGATTTATTAAGATAGCCAGATATCCACCAGACAATGATATTCGCTGTAGGAAAATAGCTGGGGGAATCAGTTCTGAAGTTGAAGTGAAGTGTATCCTGTAGAACACTGCCAGACGAGCTACACGACGACGGTGACTGAGGCTTTGCAGTCTACTGACGGTGAGCACATCGTAAGCATTAACTGGCACTTTAAGATATGAGGCCATTAAATAGTTTACCCGTACTATAATAATAATAATTCGTCTATAACAATATTCGTCTATAAAAATGCAACGGTTTTATTTATTTCTATAGCGAATTGACAATCACATTAAATCAATTAATTTAGCATATCGTTATTTTTTGGTAATTAGAGCGGCAAATATCAAATATCCACTTACACTCAATATTCTTACTATAATATAACATATATTACCAATTAAGTTATATATTACATAAATGATAACTATAATTTATGAATAATAAAAATACATATATCTTTGACTATCGTTCCAATCTTTGATATATAAGCACTCCTACAGGTAGAGTTCAGAAAACGGATAATATTCATACATTTTAACGAAACACCTACAGTCTGACTGGTACTAGGCGCCATAAATATCAAGTTACTTTGGCAGTTTTTGCGAGTCGCGTCACACAGAGGCGGCGACGTTTTAAATCATAGTACAAATGAAAACAGATGTTACTCTATATATATAAAAATCTAGTCAATTGTAAACTCTATCTCCTAGGGATTAAGGTCCATGATGTTACAGCTTGCGGTGCGTTACGTCTGCAGCTTTTTTTTGTTCGTAGACATACAGGAGCTGGTTTTTATAAACATAACGAGAAATTGCTTAAAATTTTATATAAGTGTATTATTAGGAATTTGTTAATCAGGGAAAGAAAAAAAGAATGTTATTACCATCCAAGATATCATAATCATCATCATCACATCAGCCTTTTCCGTTCCACTGCTGGACATTGGCCTTTCCCAAGGTGTGCCACAACATTCGATCCAAGATATGGGACCTTTTAAATTTTGTATTTTCGTAACTTGGAGGCTCAAAAAATATAAAAAACTATACAACATTATCATGTTACGCACGTAGGATTCACTATTATTATTGTCGACGAATTCTGGTCAACTTAAATATCTGATAGTGGCGTCGATATAACATTTATAAAATAAAAACTCCATCACGCCTTTCCTTATCGACGTTGATATAAACGCACCCAGTATTGTAATATCGCCTGCTCCTCAGTTGAAAGCTGCCAACGCCTAAATTCTAACTCTTGGCTCGATTATCACAGTCCATTCGAATACGAATACAGCGAGATAATGCAAAAATATGTTTTCAGTATAAAAGCACGCAACGGAAGATAGATTCTCCCGCAGTTCCCTTCAGCTTCAGCAACTTCGACCATTTGTTAGCAGTTGTAATTTTTGAATGGAGAAAATGGTGCGCTTTCTGACAATGGAAGACGCTTGAAGTTTATAATTCTATACCGTTAATATAATAGATAACTTACCCAAGGACGGTATGAAAGTACAAATATATAGGTTTTTTCATTAAAATAGTGTTATATGTAACTATAACTCAAAATATAGATTATTTTAGAGATACCAACTCCTATCAACGAACCATGTATTATATCTAGTAGCAATATTCGTTTTGATAATGAGATATCGTCATCGTATATACTTACAGAGTATAGTATAATATCTAGGTACATACATATCCTATATTCTATAAGAAATAGAGACAGTTTTATAACCATGACATGATAATATTGTTATACGTATTAAAATATTGTTATATTAAAATTATATTATAATTATATCTATTATAAGTTATATTATAATTACATATTGGTTTATTAAAATAAAATATATTGTAAAATATCACAGCATAACAGGTATTAAAACATTAAATCCATTAAACTAATTGTATGTAAAGTAAACGTAACATCACGCCTGCAAACCCCGAAGGGGTGCAGAGGAGTGTAGTACACTCCCACGTTCACCAGTTACATTTAAGTCCCACAGAATAGGTGGTGAGCCTATTGACATACACCGGGCACAATTCCAAACTCATAGCCACTACTAGAAATTCTGAATTAGAAAAATCCAATAGTACTCGATCCGGCATCTGAACCCAGCACCTCCCAAATCACAGTCGCGCTGGCAACCACTCGACCAACGAGGCAATAAAATTATGTAAAGTAGACCGTGACGAGTTCATTCTAATGCACCACGAAGGATAACTTGAACAACTCTATCCAACATGATATATCGGGGTACACATGGGGTACTCCATGTTTAACATCGCAACAACGCTATTGGTGTCTGAACACAATCACCGAGATTAATCATGTATCACGTATTCGATAGGGTCCGTGACTGGCTACGAGACGACGCGTTTAGGGTTAAATAAATAAAAATGGTTTAGAAAGTTCTAGAATTCTGTCCAGAGAAAATATTTTGACCACCAACGGTATGCTAGAAAATGTATTCTCTAAGGTGCGTTTAAAGTAGCAGAATTGTCGTCAGGACTAAAATGTTGTAAGAGTATCATCACGTCACTATCAACCTTTCTACCGTAGTTCTGCCATGATGAGAAGAGTAATATATTCTATTAAACTCTTATGACCATGAGACTAAGGAGTCTGCTAAATGCGGTTTAGGAAACTTCATTTACCTTACAAAATGTATCATGTAATGATTTACATAGTGATTATGAAACACGGCTATTTTTTACATTATCGGATAACCTCAGACAGACACTATAATTGTCTGATCAAAAATCATCGTGTCAGTGCAAAAACCAACCACAAGTTGAATATCAACAGCCGTGGATCAAGAATGAGTTCTATCCGCTAATACGTGATCCGCTTACATACTGCACTGTATCACTACTGTACTGATTTATATAACCATTTATACGGTCCTTACTAGCGCGCTCTGGCGATAGAGTATCGTAATGTATAATAAATTAACCCAATCTGTTTCTGCAGGAGCTGCTGGACCGCACGAATAGTAATTATACACATTAATATGACGGTGATATTGTATATTATCCGGGGCTATACGATACAACCAGTACCGGCATACATATATATATATTCTTGAACGGTAATTGAAAACATATTTAATTTACAAAATAAATCGCCGGTTTTGGATTTGACTGATATTTAACACACTGATAATGTTTAATAGTGTTCGTTATTTTTCCTACTTAACCAACATAAAAAAGTAAGATAGATGAAATACATAATAAGCTATCTAGGAACAGATTGTCATTAGAACAACCGTCTAATAAAGAACCAGTTTCTATAATTACAAGTAAGTATTAAGAATATTGAATTTTAACATCGTCATCATCATTACAATAATTATTAACCTTTTAATCATTTCATTATTCGACAAGGATATCCTATCAAAATGAGAACGGGTTAAAACCACAGTCTGCCACGTTGGCCAAGAGCGGATCAAAGAAAATCATACTCCTTAGTGAACATTATGGCGAGATCATTACCATTGCGTCGTTATTTAAAACAAAGAAACAATTGTAGAAAATACCTGAACTAGTAACAAACACACACAGATACACACAAACATTTGCAATTGCCGGAATCCGGCCGAGAACTATTTTTACTTATGCAAACAGTTTAACTGTAAAAAGCGGAACGCTTCCAATTGCGTGTTCCAATCTGAATGTACAGTAAGTAGGCATAATGTACAGATACACGAAGGACCGAGAACGACTTATTAAAGATAATGTAAGGTTTAATAAACAGTTACAATATGATACAATACAAAAATACTTTATCGCACACCACGTAAAGTCAAAAACAACAAAAACATAATAATAAAGATAACAAAGTAGTTAGCAATGGGCGGTGTTAGCGCTTAGAGCGATCTCTTCCGGACAATCAACATTTAGGACAATATAAACAGAAAACAACAAATGTTGCTATTTGTATATCACGACATCACATCTCCATTTACATGAAGGGGTAGGCAGAAGAGTGTGGTACTTCAACGTGTCAACAGTTATTTCACACGTCCCATGGAACAGAATGTAAGATTGTTGCCACACGTCGGGCACAAGTCCAGGCTTCTCTGCTATGAATTTCAAATTAGAAAAAGTAATAATATTTTACCCGACCCGTGATCGAAACCCAGTTCTTTTTGAACGGCAGTCCCGTTTGCAACCACTAGACTAACAACGCAGTGAAGTTGTATAACTACAAATGTAATAAATGTCCCAATGTATTTAATATTGGATATAACATTTCATAGTGATAATGCCTACTCACATAAACCCGGTACGATCGCGAACCAACAAGAAATTCTATATGGCAACACGTGACCTGTTTACAAAGTTATCATTCAAAGTGTTTTTATTCATGCGTCGTTATAAAAACAGCCTCTAAATGTATTTCTTTTGCAGCTTGCTATCTGAAGACATACATATATAAACGTGTGCGAATTTGCCAACAATTTAGATTGTTTGTTTGTTTGATTTCAAACATTGTACTAAAGCAGCTGCTCTAACACACCATAATATGCCAGTCAGTCCCACGGAGGGTTCCGGGTCTATGGAGACAACTGAATGATTAATATAGATATCTTAAAGTCCTCAATGGTCGTGGACTATGTAATACAACAATATACGAGTATATGCATGGGACCCATGACAAAGCGAAATATAGCGTGAATATTACGATGTAATTCTGAATAATAGTTTTAGGAGCCTCTCGGCCAGGAGGAGTAGCGGTGACGATAAAAGCAGGTGCGCGATTGACCATCGGGATGTCCTGGGTTCGTATCCCGGAAACTTTCTAATTTTGAATTTCTAGCAGTCGGAGTTTGGATGTGTGCCCGGTGTATCGCAATAGGGTCACCACCTATTATATTCCGTGGGACGTAAACGTAACTGGTGAAACGTGGGAGTGTATCACACTCCTCTGCCTACCCCTTCGGGTATTACAGGCATGACTTTACATTAACATATTATATTATTGAAAATTTAAAAGGAGAATTTGCGAGTCATAACTAATAAAATAGTCATAGGAAGTCATAAAATATTATAATTGTCATAGTGTAATTATGATTTCGTACTAACGAAGTCAGTTTCTGAAAAATAGCGTTTTAGAGGTATCTTTTCGCGAGCGAACGATATATAGGTCAAGAGCGAAATAGAATAGTTAGCTGTTTACAAAATTTTGACTAGTTGCACTGTGTTTTTAAGCTACTGTGGGGCTTAGCAAATGACTTAGGCCTAGCGCGCTGGCATAGCCGCTCCTGACCTGGATAACGGAAAATACTGATTGTGTATTGTCATATTCACATTGAAGATACGTTGCGGTTTAAACCATCACCAGTTAGAAAAAGAATTTCTCGATACAACGTATGTTCATGGCTAAATTCATAAAAAGTCACCTTTTTCTTTACAAATTTCATAATCTTCAGGTGTATTTTAAATTTTTCCGCAACAAAGATAAATTACTATTAGGAGTTTCCCAAAACAGGAGGCCAGTGAAAAACCTTAAATGGAACATTTCATGTTTTCTCCAAAAGCATTTCATATTCATTATTATAAGAGAAATATTTGACTAAGATTTTAAAAAATACTTTAATTCGGTGATGTTTAGTTTAAGACATTAACTTTATTCTAAATTTTTGTGCGACATTTTTTTGTAAAATTTTCTTTTGGAAATTATTTTTGTGACGACAACCTTTTATCTCCAGAACTAGAAATCAGAACAGTAGGAGACATATGAAATCTCCAGAAACAATATCTAGATATTTTTGT
>DWME01010461.1:0-10202 GCA_018244795.1 Parelbella ahira ahira
AGAGGGTTAAGGCCATAGTCTGCCACGCTGGCCAAGTGCGGGTTGGCAGACTTCACACACCTCAGATTTTTTTTTTTATAAATTCTAAGGTGTGCAGGTTTCCTCACGATGTTTTCCTTCACCGTTAGCATATTTAAACTTAAAACGCACTTTTGTAAAGAGGTGCGCGCCATGAATTTGAACCCAGCACACCCCGAGGTGAGAGGCTGAATTCTTAACCACTAGGCTATCACTGCTTGTATGTATGCCAAACTCTATTAAAGAAGATCGGCTTTAGAAATATCAAGGGACGGCGAGAGCCTCATCATGGTTCTCAATAGCCTCCCCACAAATATGCGTGCCATATGCAAGAAGATCTCCAGTGGACCGATTTCGGCGAAGCCAGTGTTAGCGGTCACTCAGAGTGTCTTTCAAAGTATACCAGCAGTTTTGTTGTTTCGCATAAGCTGATGTTTCACATAGAGATGTTAATAACTCGTTATATAAGTATTATTGACGACTACATTAATATTGGGCTTAGACTGGTGCGATAGTGTGGATTCTTAAGTAAGGGATGGTAGGTATGTGACAACAAATAAAACACTAATGAGTAATTATTTGATATATTTGATTTAATCTGTGCACAAGTTAGCGAAACAATCAGCAAAGAAACTTACTTTGTAATTACCTATTTTATATAACGTACAGAATTCGGACACATTAAACAATTGATACAGGCTACATAAATACACATATATATTTAAATAAATGTTATGTAAAGGGTATATTAAAGCAAGCTTAACAAATTGATTTATAAATGCTCCAAAGGGATATCATAAATAATATAAGTCTTTATTATCAGATATAACGTCCTCCTTTTCGGAAGATTAAAGAATAGACATGCAATTAATTGAGTGTTGCCAAAAAAATATATTTATATTATGTTTATTAACTTATTCGAATATTACAGTTTGAACTTTGAATTAACACTTTTTCTCATATACATAATTCAGAGCATAGATCAAGTTAGATGACACACAAAAATATGGTAGATACAAACCGAGTATGGTGGCTATTTCAATTTCAAGTCTATTCTTTGTTCATGCATCTTATCCTATACATGTATATTTCTACACCACGTTTAATAGTGACCACATCTATTAATGCGTGAGAAATCTCTAAAGGTAAACATGTCATTAATGCTAGATCTATAAATCATACATACAATTATATACTTACCTAGTTTATATGATACAAGCAATTACAGACTATTCAAATGTTAATTTCTACAGTAGCATGAAAGCTCGCTTCTTATATCTTGTGTGATTAACGTTACATTCGTCTCTAGTTAGAGGTTATATTTTGAGAATCTCTAGTAGTACAACTGAGACAAGCTCTGCGGTGCTGGCATGACCTTCTATTTCCAACCTACAACAACAAAAGGACAAAATTTTTTAGCCTCATCTCGTTATCACGTAGGCCTTACTGCCTATTCTGTGTGAACATAACTGGTGAAACAGGCCTCACTCCCACGGAAGTGTATTGCACTTCTCTGCCTACCCCTTCAGGGATTACGGGCGTGATGTTACCTAATTCCTACCATTTAATTATCCTTTCCATATACCCCGAAAATCAATAAGGCTTACCATCAACCAGGTAAATGTAAAATGTCGATCGCGAAATCTGTATGCGGGTGTATATTTGTATTTTCGGTTATACGTACATAATATGTAGTTTGTTTTGAATATTTTGTCTTCGCAATACTCGCATCGAATGTTTAATGCAATTTTATCCTTACTCTTTATTTCAAATAATATAATATTAAGTCAATAGATTTTTAACTTTTTTACCTTACACCTGTCCTATGCATACAATTAACTACTATTATGAAACTTACACATACTAAGCGAACATCGTGAATTTTACAACATTGAAAAATCAGAAATATACGACTTAGAATAAATATGTCGATTAATCTGATAATAAAGACTTTAAAATTATACAAATTTTAACAAGGCTATGTACTACTGCTGTAGACAAAACACTATTAATTTGTATATATGTATGTAATAGAATAAACATAGGTGTGGATACTTTAAGATTATTTGTATTCATGTATTTGAAATTTGCAATTTTTCGTGGCAGCAGTTGTTTATCGATGAAAATCATTGCAATCATTACCAAGATTCGAAGAGTTTATTCTGTTTCTATTTGCTGTACATTTTTCTCGTACTAACCATCTTGAATAAGTTCTAAAACGTTATTTTTTAAATTTCAATGCTTTTACGAATCATTGAAGCCCTCGTTCTAACACTTTCGTTGGTCAATTTTATTATGATTTACTATACATAAGAATATGTATGCCAGCTAGGATCTTTATCGGATGTTATAGCTATCAATGCCAATGATGTTGATTGATGTAGAGAAAATACCTTTATAATACTTTCTGTAAGAGGCACAGATCGCGTTAACACGGTACTGTTTATATCAAAAAATTGTAAGATCCCATCAGAATCAATTTCTGGTAATATAAATAATCTAAGAACCCATTCGGTCAGTTTTGATTTAGAAAAGACTATAGAGACTTAATGTAGAGACGAATGAAGATTATGTCTATGGAGTCGTCAACGTCTTCGAATAATTTTCCATTTTTGATACAGAAAATAATAAATAAATAAATAACAAAAAGAATAAGATACATAAGAATAAGAATAAATAAATAAAATATATATAAATATATATATATTTGTTGAACAGTAATATTAATGATCTTAAAGTATCCATGAATGAACACTTGATGAACACTTGACAGTTATTTAATTGAGGTACCTAGATAGCAATAACAGAAGCGAAAGATTAAGAAACCTATCGGATATCATAAAATATTAATGTCGTTTATATATTATTCTGGTTCAGTAGTGGTCTACATGTGTTTTGAACCTGTATGGGACAAGTAAGAGTTTCAAAACATTAAGGGAGGCCTGTAATAACCATATAAAAGGGGTGGTAACATCTAGTAAGAAAGATATTATTTATATTGCGATGTTTAAAACGAACTTAAAAGTTGATTATTTAAGGTATATTTTTACATATTTTTCATATTGCTGGTATAAACACACACACGCATATGTATGAATGAATACATGTAGGTATGTACCTTACAATATTGGCATACACATTAAATGTAAAATGCATAAGATCCGCGAATATAACACTTAAAGCCAGAACATACATAAATATATGTATATATGTATTAGCGTTCACAAAATATTAAGTAGTAAAATTATAATATTATAAATGTTCTCCAGTTTCTTTTGATATATCAAATTTTGTATGGTGATTTTACCAATAACTGAAGATGCATAAGAATATTAATCTTTCCCTAATGTTTTTACTTTTAATCTTAATTTTATATAGGAGAGTAAATAATTCGTACTTATTTTAAAATATTGATATATGAAAAACTAGGTACTTATATTTATTTAATAATACTGAGAAGCGCTTTATCTACAATTTTAAAAAATACGTCATGCATGAGATACTTGTGGGGTGATCGAAACGAGTACTGGAGCCACCGCCAAAAATGATATCATGTACCTACGTCCACATGGCGACTTCATGGTGTCGGATTGATCAAAACTACCTACGTTCAATACAACATTTTATGTAAAAAATAAGTTTAATGAATGAATATGTTATCTTTATTTTTATTAGTGGGTATAAGTATCGGGTGGCCGGCTGTGTTTCACTCTCGATGGCGACCCTATACACATAATAATAATAATCTCGAATATTCAATAATACAATGGATGAAGAATGTAAAAGTTACCGTTTTACAGTAACAAATCTCTTACGCAAACATACAATAACTAATGCATATAACATTTAAATCATTAGCGTATATATTTTAACTTATTTCGTTAAATACAATGAGAAGTAAATCAAATCTTACAAATATTTTCTACAAGAAGTCCGAGTCCCAGAATATTTTACGAGATAATATGAAATGACCGAAGTGAATATTATTAATAACAATTAGTAAAAATATCTATAATAGATCGGGGTAGATAAAAGGTAATTAAATGATATGACTACTTTTTGAAGACTACTTTTGACAATATATTAAATTAAATACCAAATAATTTTTGAAAAATATTTGTGCTTTGGGGCTTATGCAAGTTTCTCTTATGTTTAATTACTCTTAGTCTTAACGTTCTGTTATAGTTTTCAGAAAGTTATAGAAGTGATACATTTCAAATAGTCGAACATAATCATTTAATGAACGATTTGAAATAGCTATCCCAGGACTCGGATTCACATATTGATTACGTTCTTTTTCCGTTCGAATAAGACCAGAAAGGGAAATTTCACTGTAAGGTAGTACATTAGTTGAAATATTTACACATACAACATCTAAACAATTAAATTTTAAATACAATCTGCGGGTTTAATACATGCAGAAACTAGTGTGAAACGATTACAAGAGGTACACACTCTACGCTCTGGGCCGAAGTGTAGAGCTCTACAGACTTTAGCTAACATGTTACTATAATAAATTTGGTATAATAAATAATTTATCTTACAGCCTTATCTAAATATTTGATTTTATATAATTCATCATGTTTATTCTCTGGCATAAAGAGCGTTAAATATAATTTATAACCATATCAATACGAATACAAGCCCTGATGTAGCAGAATACGGAGCTTGTCGATATATGTTGGTCTTACATATCTTAAGTAACTCAGTACTTAGCTACTGGAATAGAAAGCTTTATACGACAGTGTTTGGCGCGGAACTTAAGAGAACACAGCGTCTTCTTTTATTCGGCCTCTCTCTTTCTCTCTCTCTCTGTATATTTCCTCTAATAATACATAGACGTGCAATATGAATAGAGTCTTGAATATTTTTCTGGTGACTCATTTTAAAAAGAATTTGGAAGCCTACAATTTGTCCCATTTGTATATTAAACTATAATTATACATTTAATCTTGTACTAATATATAAGTATAAGTATATATTACATATCAATAATTATATTTAATACATATATAAATATAAAATTTTTCATTATGCAGGTTCTAAACTACGGTGATTACGTGCCTACCCCAACTTATCATCACCCGGGGTTGACTGGCAGAAAATGCCACCTGGCATTAAGTCCGACTTTTGTAACGAACAATAAAGAATAAAAAATAAAATAAATAAATATTTCCTCGCATATATTATGTATTATTAAGTGAATATATTATGTAGAATAAAGTGAACATGTTACGTATTATTTCAAAAATGGCTTTTAATATGCAAGCCAAAATGCGATATTTATAAGAATTGTAAGTATTATATAACGGCCAATGCACGTGAAGTTCAAAAAGGGTAACTTGATAATTTTTGAAGAAAAAAATATGAGCATGAAATTTTAAGATGCGCGTGCATCATTGTAACACGAAGTCATTTTAAGAATTTAAGTTTATGCAGCTTCAATCTGTTATTGATCTTATCCTACTAGACAGCGGGGTAGAAAACTTTAAGTTGTTGTTTTTGAATGCGGATTTCAAAAACTAATTAAATAACTGTTTATAAAAATGGGTCTCATCTAATGACATTAGTATAAAAAAAATTATTATAACTGATGTGATAGAAAAATCACATGAAGTCTGTTCGAATAGAGATATTTGGCACTCGGTGCTATTCGCCTATCCTGTAAGAAACCTCACGTGACTTAGTTTAATGTGAAATAGTATAATTACAATTATGCTTTATTTATAATTCCTTTGATAAATGTTTGCGTTTTTATTTTTCAGGACCAATAAATCATCTTACACCTCTTATGTTAGGCTGCCTGTATAACCCATCACGAAAATTTGAGGCTTACGTTATGATAATTAGTCACATATGTAAATAGGTACATACACACTTATAGATAAACACACTTTTGTATGTATGTATTTATGTATGTACGAGTATATCTTGGAGAGGTCAAAGCACATGGTAATATTCAAGTTCATTCTTTGTTCACACTACTCAAAAGTAGTTTTTAACATGATATACATTTTATAATTATAAAGTCTTGATGTTTTAATAATACTAAATATTATTTACAATTTATATTTTTATATGAGACTGATAAAAGTTCTTTTATTTAGGAGTCAGTTTGTCGTATTAATGTTTCCTTTATGCAAACATGAATATTCCAAGTATTCACTGCTTGTGCATAATATTGATGGAAATGTTTTAATCTTATTTAATGCAAATTTTTGATAATCACCGATTATTAATAACCATTTCATCGAAAATATTGCATTTCAGCTATAGTTTGTCGCAGTCGAAGAAATACACCATCTAACAATAGTCTCTTTTGACATCAGCGGTAGACGTTAACTTCTTTACAGATTAATGTTTTCTGTTTAATTACGCACTTTATAACTCACCGAAATTATAGTTAATCATAGCCGCTTAAAGTCACTTTCTAACAATAGTCTCTTGTGACATCATCGGTAGACGATAACTTCTTTACAGATTAATGTTTTCTGTTTAAATACGCACTTTATAACTCACCGAAATTATAGTTAATCATAGCCGCTTAAAGTCACTTTCTAACAATAGTCTCTGGTGACATCAGCGGTAGACGTTAACTTCTTTACAGATTAATATTTTCTGTTTAATTAGACACTTTATAACTCACTGAAATCATAGTTAATAGTAGCCGCAGAAATACACCTTCTAACAATAGTCTCTTTTGACATCAGCGGTAGACGTTAACTTTCAGATTAATGTTTTCTGTTTAACTTAGACACTGTAATATTTACTAAAATATGACTTGACACGTAGAATTTTCCAAATCCCTTAGATTCACTAAATTCAATTCACTGAACGCACTTACACCTACGTTCACTGATAGGCGTAATCCCCATAATAGCTGTCGGCTTATTAGTCTTTTCATTATCAAGCATATTAGCGTAGTTTCTATATACGAGTACTTTTCATTAAACCTTTTGTTATGTTAATCTTCTTAAAAACTATATCTCCTTATACCTATTTTTAATTAACTTGTGAGATTTGTACACCTTCAGGTTTTATTTGTGTGTTTGTTTGTTCTTTAAAAGCTTGATTATTTTGCTAATTTGCTTCGTTATACTGACGGAATTACTCATTTCGTTGATCTTGGAAAAACGATCGGATCTGAAAATAACATTTTATTGTTAGTTGTTTGCTTGTAATTAATCTTGCGTTATGAATAATTTTGATTAATAAAGTTTTATTATGTGGTGCAAAGTATTTATTTATACAAAAACATCTAAATTTCCAAAATGCTGCCTTTGACCAAATCAGAAGCTTTAATTATTAGCACAAAAAAATATTGAAGTTTACACAGCATATATGAAATACGGGTTGTAACACCACAAAGGTTAATTACGATATGTGTCGTAACTAAAGTGAAATCATTTTTGTTATTTCAATTTATTGTCGCCAATCAGAATTAAATTGTTAATTGTAGAATTCTAATTAAATATTTAATTCTTACCATGAGACAGCCAGTCATTTCGAGAATTATCTCTATGAGAGAAGGCCTGTCGTAAATCTCTTCAGGTATGGGAGGACTGGATCTTGGGAAGTTTTCACGCATGCGGAACCCACGGTGCATCCTCAGTGCAATCGCGCAGAAAATGTATCGGAACAGGATGGTGCGAAGGAAGTCATCGCCCAGAAAAGGATAAAAGTTGGAGTCTGCAAAACAGTGTTTATTTTTGACACGTGATATTTATTCTTTGCAGCACACAGTATTCGTTTGTTCAATTGTAAATACTGCCATCTACCGAAGTAATATGGAGCGTATCATAAACTAGTTATAAAATAGATTGTATTCAGTATTATCGTGTTGTATACAAATCCAGCAAATATTATTTTGGAACAATCCATCTCCATTGAATTCATTTTCGAGACCAAAATAATAAAATAATAATAACAATTAATAAGATACAACTTTTCGCAAGGCAATAATTTAAGCCTTGATATACAAGACAGACATGACACCTTGACACAAAATATGACACCTTGATATATGAGATAAAGTCGTGATTTATAAATATCATTTAAGAGCAGTTTAATTCCTGTAACTGAGATAAATTCAAATAGCGCCATCTTTTGTAGGTGACATATAACAATGCGTTCAACAAAGCTATCAAATGATTTATACTTGCCATGTTTGTACAAACGTAAATCAATATCGGTAACTGTTAGCATTAATGACATAAAAAGGGTGAAAAGCAAAAGGGGTGAAAAATATTAATTGAAACACTAATACTCACCTAGTCTGGTCCGAGCGACGATAGCGTTGGTCTCCGCCATGAAAGCATTGAGAATGCTCTGGCAGCGGTCATAGGTGTTAATCGGAATGGACTCTACATTGCAGCTCATAGCAATCCCGCCGATCGGGGTTTGGAGAAAGAGGGTGAAAAGGTTGCCCTGATGACGACGGTCTGGACAAAGTAATAGTATAAAGTAGATAATAAGAGTCAGAGACATTAAGTCCGTTTTTTGCAATCTTTATAAATTAAACTATTCTAGTCCTGGTTTCAAATCCCAAGCCGACTTGGGTTTTCTTGGGTTTTCTTTACTTTGACTTGGGTTTGACACTACTGGGTTTTCGTAATTTTCTAAATTTTCTAGTAGTGACTCGGAGTCTGGATCTGTGTTCGGTGTAGGGCAACAAGCGCATCAACTATTTCATGAGACGTAAGCGTAACTGGTGAAATATGGAAGCGCCGCTCTGTCTAGCCCTTTGGGGATTACAGGCGTGATGTTAGGTATTATTTTAGTCAAACCGGAAGTTTGAATCAATTTCTTTACTTTTTTCATTCTTTAGAAATCTTTAGTAATTATTTACTTTTTTCATTCTTTACAAATCTATAGTAATTATTTACTTTTTTTATTCTTTACAAAACTTTAGTAATTAATCCAGTATTAATCCTATTGTTTTTGGCTTCCCTTATCATCACAAATCATTAATAATTTCATGTAATTTAAAATATTTTAGTCAAATTCTATATTAAGGCGAGCCCTCTGGGCGAGTGTTACATGGCGTTGCGTACCTACTATCGCGGTTGCCGGTGAAGCAGATCTTACAATCCACTGGTTCGATGAAATCCGTTGATGCCTAACACACGTACACCGCCTGAAAATATGCGACACTGCGGCGCCTTACACACGAGATGTGATGGGGACGGGCGAAAAATTGTTTTTGAAATACAGCGTTACTGCAGGGATGCGCTGCCGATGCGATGCGCTGTGTAAGGTTACGTGACCATGGGTGGCTGTAGTTAACGAAATAAATCTGCGGCGAAGCCGTTTCTCCACGCGTTGTACAGCTTGAAAATCCGCTTTTCGACAACTGCCATCCGCGGCGGTGCGCGCCCTTGTCGAATACGCCTTACGCTCGGTATTTTTAATTTTTCTTAATGAACTATACTGTTTACTTGTTATTGTAGATACGTTAATATTTTTACTATGGATATGTCAATATGAATTATTTTTGATGCGAAGATAATCATTTGCGTGTCTGTCTCTATCTCTAGTCAAGCTCTTTGTTAAAAAGAACTCTAAAACGATTATGAAAATTTCACCATAACATAATGAATATCGAAAAAGCAAACATTTTTGAACATAATTACCTAATATATCACAAACATACATATTTTGTTAAATTCGTACATAAAAAGTTTAAATTTATTTTTCTAATGGAAAGTGCTGAGCAAATTGGTAATAGGTAATACCGAATTCGCAGATTTTATTAAAATGAATGTTACTCTCTGCCGCCTTGTATAATATTATATTTGAATCGTGAATTTTTCTAGTCTTTTCTTATGTCATTATTATAATATGGTAATTAATATGTTTTATTAGATAATCATATATTCAGAGACGAAGTTCCTACCATATTGACTTGTGTTTTTATTTTTGAAAGCCCAAATATACAATAGCATGGATAAATATTGTTTCATGTCACCAACAAATCGTGTCATCATCCATCCATGAACAAGTCATAAGAACATTTTCTCAACGTTACAAATTATATTTATATATACAAAATTTGGTGATATATGTATATTTAAGTATATGTACATACATATATTTAGAATAATCATGTTTTATTCTTCTTCTTAGCGTGTCGATGACAAACACATTTTAAGTCCCTAAATGGTTTTAGCCCAGAATTTTGCCAC
>DWME01010462.1:0-10202 GCA_018244795.1 Parelbella ahira ahira
CCACTACTGGACATAGGCCTCCACTAATCGGCGCCACCCCTTCCGATCCTGGGCCTTCAGAATCCAGCAGCATAGCATCCGCTATTCCTGGCTGCTGCAGCGGTTACGGAAGCGGCGGGCAGAAGGAGCTAAGAATCTTCGGCAAAGATCGGGATACTACAAACGACAACTTCTTGACCTGGTAACAATTATCAGAACAATGAAATTATATATTTAATTAGTATTCATGGTACACTTTATTTTAATCTACTTTTCTTTTACTGATCTATTAACGTACAAAAAATAAAATATTCCTGACACTTCTCTACTAGAAATGGAACTACTGTACAGAAGATATCTCATTCAATAAAGTGGGCACATGTAGGCAATGTATTCGGAAATAGGACGTCATATTCGATGCTGCCATGATTGAAGACATCATCCGCAAGTTGGGTTAATGGATTCTATCGGACGTATTTCAGAGAACTGCACGTTGTGACATGTGGGGCTCACGTCAATCGCTTCGTATGACACAAATTTACGTCAGACTAGAATACACGACCGACCGAAATATTTAATTGTCGGGCAAAATATACATTTGTGAAATTTGAACTGAATATACTGGTATTGAATATTTCATGTTGACAATTTTGGTCATTATAAATGTGTTTAGTAATTATTCTCATGCCACATTGGATTCCCTTATTTGACTTATTGAAGACTGTGCATATAAATATATATAATTGATTAAAAAAAAAAATTAAGAAGCGAGTAACTATTAAGTGAGCATTTAACTAATGTAACATTACAATTCTTTTAATAGCATCACGTTAGGTTCGTCACAGGGTAGACGGATAGTACTGAGTGCCAAATATTTCTCTCCTTAGAAAACTGAATTTAATGTAACAAACAGCGTTATTCAAATCAAAAACGGATTTTGTGTAGAATTGTTAAAATCTTTTGTATTCCGAGTGCTACACTGCGGTAAAATGAAAATTTTAAAGCGTTGTAAATTCTTTATTGTTACATGTTTTTCGAATATCTGTAATAACAATGTTGGTGAAAATTAATTTTGATAAATAAATAGTGATATTTTATTTTTCACAATCTCGTCATATCATCGTTATATTATTTCATCATTTGATGGTGTCATTGTAAAATAAATCTTTCTTTCTCTCCTAAGCATTGTTATTTCTATCTGTTTGTGGTGTCTACATTCCTTGCCTTTACCGTCAATTATCATGATTAGAAGTATCGTCTATGGAAACAGGCCCTTATATCTTTTGCTATGCTACGGTCTTATAATGCTTTTGTCTACAAGACCATTAAGTTCCGCGAACATTCTCAGGTGTCGCCAGTCATTTCCCGAAACTTTAGTCAGGCGGCTGCCATTCTCTGCTGATTATTTGCCTGCTATAGTTATCGATGTAAATCGATTCGTCGAAACGCATACTAGTGGTATTCATACGTACGAGTTGAAGATGTCGTTCAACAAACAAGTGACTTTTAAAGTCATTCCAAATTTATACATAGTCATAATAACTGACTTAAAAATCAAAACACTTATTAAAATACCATAGCTAGTCATTCCCGATTACATATGAATAAAAAAGTCTTCCCGTGTGATTTGTGTTCGCAGATTCCGCGAAGGCTCCCGAGTCCGTAACAGACATATTTTATTTTACAAAACACGCACCTATTTAAATCTATACTCCACACGGCACAAAAAATGTTGCAATATTCGGGTAATTTAGATGATTCATGGGCCATTACTTCCCGTTATTGGAGTTTGTGAAAAAAGACTGGTAACACCGTACAGGGCGAGGGACTAAGGTGATGTAATGTTGCCAGTACGTACGTTTTAACAGCCGTTAGTAGAACATAAGTCACGTCTCTGTCTGCCTTTTGTAAAATTATGATATTATGTATAATTTTTTGATACTGCTGAATAAATTGCAAAGAAGATAAATAAAAGAAAGGTATTTGTAATATCAACAATGAGAGTTCACAGTGATTTTTTTTTCCAATTCTATCACACAATTAGCGAGTACTAAATATATTTGTAGTATCACGTCTAATGTCAACATTTTAAGTTTATGTACATACACAGTACATAGTTACAAATAATACTAAAGCATTGTACCTTATTTTCCCTGAACAAAATTAGTTGCTTCACGTTTCCCACTTCTAACTGCTGATTGAAAATGATAGAGGAACGCTGTTGAATGTAATGTGGAATCGTTAAAGGTCCTTTGAAAATATTTTGTAATTGGTACAACGGTTCATATTTACTAGGTAAATACCATTTTAAATTTTAGAGTATTTCTTTTATTATAAATATAATGTGTGATGTTCAGAACGCAAACGCGAACGGAAAGCTGATTTTATTTGTGTAGGCTAATTATAGGACAGCTTAACATTTATATGCAATTATAGTCCCGTGTTTAATTTTATCCCGGGACTCTTTGTCCGCTATTTACGGCATTGTTCGCTTTTTAAATATGTAACATGAGTTTGTGTCAGTTTAAATTAAGAATAGGTTATTATTATAAGTATTTTTTAACGAAAAATTTGAACTCTTATTAAATTATAACTAAGTGCTGTTCTATTGTACTTTATCATTATATTTATTAAATTAGTCATTACTATTTAAATATTGTATAATATAATAAAACGTCGTGTTGGTCTTTTAAAAAATAAACTTGAGGTAGACTAGTGGAACTAGTGCATGATTTTTTCGGTGTATAATTAGTGTCACAAAACGTTTGACATAAAACTTGTATAATATGAGTTATTATTTTTTAATTGTTCATTCTAATAGAAAGCTATTGTATAATCTAAATCCAGAAGACACCAGTTTCTGGGACTGAAAATATAGGAATGTAGCGCAATACAAGCGGAGACAACAATGAATGCGGGAGTTGGTTCTGAAAATGAAATAGTCAAAAAAAACTCGGAACGCATGTCTTATGCATTCGTGTTTTGGGCGAGCTGTCATAAAGCTCGGTTCATATTCAAATTCGTTCATCAAATTCGAATACATCTATTGTCGAAAGCGGTTAAAGTTTTATACATTTGAATTGATGTGGACATACTCTCTTCATCCTGCGAATCTGGCGTAAAATTTTATATTTTGCAAAGCGAATCATTAATTTGTTTAAAAGCTAGCATTTTCAATTTATTGAGAACTACAAAATCAATATAAATTTAGGTTTATTTTTAATATTTTCACTAAGATTATTGCCGTTCGTAATATCGCGCCTATAATCCACGAAGAGGTAAGCAAAGAAGTAAAAGACACCCTCAATATTATTGTTACTATGTCATACATATGTATATAGCATGACATGACGTCGTATCACATAAGTATATACTGAATGTCATATTATACGTGATATGTAGCAAATATAAATGAAAACGTATTACAATATCATTCACAGTTGTATAGCAAGCGCTGAATGGAGCGTGGGTGGGAACGGGCGAATCCGAGCCTGGCACCGACCAGCATTATCGACTTGAATGTTGGTACCAGCGTCTGTATGACCGTCTAATATCCTTGCAATCCATTATATCACAAGTGAATTAAATGTATAGGTAATGTAAATAAAAGAAATTAGGTTTTTAATCTTATTTATTACTATTGTTAGATAATTGAACACCCTATTAAGATTAATAGAGGCTTGCATTTTTTCATTAGTAGAATTTCCTCGAATTGAGGTTTAAATAATCATATTTAAATTTATAATTTCAATGGACATAATTTCAGTATTAGATAATATATTTTATTTTTATTTCGAAGTGAATAGGAATGGTCTTTTTGTTTTATTATTCGATTTTTGCCCTGTTACGTTTATGGGGCGATGTTCTTTAAGGACTGTAAGTACTATATACGGCTGCTTGCGGTACGCCTGACAAGTGGGTAGATGTGAATCGGGCCTTAGCATTTTGCCCCGAATTCGACGCACGAACTGTCACATATCACAAACGAAGTTGACCTCAAAAAATATAAAAAAGTTTTCAAAAATATTCGCGTCGAGCTTGAGAGGGGTTAGACCCGGGATTCATGTGACGGATTTTATCAACAGTGGCAGCTGTGGGACATATTGGTGCCGGGACCACGGCAGCTTCGTCCCGTATGTTATGGTGTGTGAATAAATTAGTTTCGACATGAAATACAATATTTTCGTCAATATTATTTTATAACAAAATTGAGTACCTAGATATAGTTTTCACAAAACACCTATTCTGAAATCGTTTTTACGTTTCCACCGTGTGTTCTCAAAATTTACAAGCAACATTTTGGTGATTCGGAAACTTTCGGTAAATCGTTCGGGTAACAGTTAACAAACTTCTCTAACAGGGAAACAATAAAAAAGAAGATCCTTTTCGTGCCAAAACAATCCATACATTAGAGAGTCAAGTGGCGTGTCGTTAAGAGCGCTCCGTCACGCCGACGAGTTCGAGAGTTATTGCTGAGAGTCAACTGAGATTTCTCGACAAACGGTTCTCACCAACTTCGCGAGACTTTCTTCGTCCTAATGTATAAGTGTACTCGTTTTCTATTGTGTCGTTAATTCGCCTAATGACGAGAAGTTTTAGTTTTGAGTTCATAAATACAACATCGGAACATTAAGTTGTAGTTTTGATAAGAAATTATGTAGATTATAGTTAACTGTTAAGTGCGATTTTGTTTTCAACGGTATATATAAGTTTGTGGTAATATTTGACTTAAGCTTTATATATTTTAAGCTAATGTAATCTATGTTGTTAATTATAATATTTTTTAACTAACTTAATGTTAAACATTCTAACATTAAATTCAAATTCTCTGACTTTCTCTACATTTTACAGTAAATCCCAAATTCAAAAAGACTACCCTTTTCTTTCACGGGTTCAAATATAACATAAATACCTAAGTGTTATAAAATATATGATTTTTCAATAGTCTTTTTAACTATTTTGTATTATTAAATACAAATCTCACAACCGCTTTCCTCTCATGACTTACACTGGCATCAATTTCACCCAAAAAGTACTACGATTGAGCACGTTCCTCTCCGCGTTACATATTGTTGGCAGTCAACCGCTGTACAAAAGAGATATTTAGACATTTAAACTTTTATCCGAGTAATGTTTTACATGCTATTCAAATTCTGCTTTAATTACTCTGGGCCACTAAAATGGATTAATTTAGGGAGAAATTATCATTAAAATGCAGCACGCATAATGTAAACGAATAAAATGTATTACCAGTTTTAGTTTTAAATATTATGAATTTATTTGTCGTTTGTGCCATAGTATTTAAGAAATAAAAAAAAAATTTTTTCGTACTGTAGTATTAATTCGTAAGATGGTCTGACGACCTGAAGATGACAGCGGGAAGCTGCTGGATTCAGAAGGCTCAGGAGCGGAAAGAGTGGCGCCGATAAGGGGGAGGCTTATGTCCAGCAGTGGACATCTAGAGGTTGACGATGATGATGAAGATACGAGAGAATGGCTAAAATATTTTTTTGTTTAAGCATACTTTCAATATGCTATGTGATGCGATTGGTAGTATAAATAGACGAAATAACGGGAGAAGTTAACAATGAACTTGCCATTAAAGTATCTGACATGGGCCTAATATATGTAGTAGGAAGTGCTGAAATATGATGCGGCCTTCACTCTTATCTTCGTCGTTGAACTAGTCGTTGCATTTATGCAAATAAACAGATTGCTAATTGGTAAAATGCACATCATTTAAATGCACACTCAGACCCTTGTTTCTGGTACAAAGAACTGATTCACTTAACCTTGATCAAATGTACCCACGATTGAGTAAAGGTCCTTGCAGCCGAAGAGTTGAAATCATTTCGGTTTCCACATTGCGTACCAAAACTTTTTTCTTTGTCACACATATTATGTTTGTACGTACATCGAACCTGCGTGTTTTATTTAGGACATCGAATGACTTTTCATTTCAAATATTGCGAGAACGCAACATTTACAATCTGGAATCCCTACGTAGGTACGTCAGGCGAATAAATTGCCAACGTTGGTAAATTGCTATTACCCATTTATTTACCGATTGAATGGCGAATAGTTTGCGATGTACGTGTGTACTTGTGTACTGGAATACATCACACAGTATCAAGCGTTTCCATCAAAGGAAATAATTAATGTACCAGTCGGTAATTTCTCTAACAACCATTTATCAGCCCGCCATTAGTTCAGAGATAGTGTGAAATTCAGATGTCTTCGTAATAAAGTGAAATGGTGAATCGCTCTTGACGCATTCGCCTCTGATGGATGTTCTGTTTTGTGTGTTTTGTTACTAATAAGGCTCGATACACATGTTGTGGATGAAACGGAACTGGATGTTAAGCATATTGCAGTGTTTTTGAAGCAGCTTTTGATTCATATCTTCGAAGTCATATTTGCTGTAGCTTTGATCATTAACAACGCAAATTAATTATATCCTATATAGTTTTAGTTAAATTTAAATTCGACATAATATGTAATATCAGCAACCGCAATTAAACACGGTACATGTTAAAAACGGAAATAATAGGAGATAAACTACTTAGATATTTACAACTTGAATAAAATCCATAAGCAACTCTTTTATAGCAGATAAATCAGTTTAACTGCTGTTATATTACGCTCGTTTGTAACCAGCCTTAGATAAGCGTGTATCGTACTAATCTATCAGATATATATTAAGTTATGTATCTATTTCGTTCCATTGCTGTTAAGCTTGGATATCGTTAACGAAATATTTAATTTAATACCATTTAACATAATACCTATAGGTATTTTAACATTCGATATATTTTTCTAAAAATCATATTCAACAACCGGGCAGTACATTATCTTATATTTTATATTTAACTATCGATGAGAACGATGAGACAAATGACAATGATGATTATTTAAAAATGATGAACTGTGTGAAATTCGAGACATTGCTACACATGGTAATATTTCACTAGTGTTTTTGTACTGACCCGAACATTTTACTCCTCCGCATAAGCCGGCTATTTAGAATGTATTAGACCAATCCGTCATATTTCAAGCCGTCCTTTATCAGTTTTTTGTACGCGATCACCGCTTTAATATATCTGGATATTAAGTTTTTTCTTATTTCGTTACATGGAAACAGTTTTTAGAGAAAACCACCCAAGCCTTTCTAAAAATTGATTAAAAAAGACTTGCAATTCTTGCGGTGAAAGTGCCAATGTGTGAGTTGCAAGGCGCAATTATTATTAACACAAAGAAAATATTGTGGATTGAGAAAAAAGCAATTAATATCATTGTAATAAGAGTTGTATGTTATTGAACTGTAAAATAATGAGGTGGTTTTGTCCTTGTGTGAGACACACACACATCCATCCAAGTCTATGCACACACAAAGTACGGGTGTTTGTTGATTGTGAGCACATTGTGCCTGATTTCGATTGTAATTTGTGAGTGTGTTATCTTATTTTGATTTTATTTTTGTTTTGTTGTCTTGTATACAATACTTATGTATGTCGCTGTTAGACAATATAATAATTATAGATATTATTAAGCGTTCTGTAAAGCGTAAACGTAACATCACTATTGCCAAACACAGGGTACAGATCCAAACTCAGAGCCACTACTAGAAATTTCCACTGGAAAATCTATTTTAGAAAACCCAATAGCACCGAACTCGTAATGAAATTCAAGACCTCTTGATCAGCAATTGCTCTTGCAACCACTCCTCCAAAAACGTGGTCAATAATTTTAAATAAGAAAAATAAACACATTTATAAATTGAATCATGTGCCAACCCTAAAACACGTAGCGTTAATTACATATTTGAAACTGCACACATATCGTTCCGTACAGGGCTGGCGGTTATTGCTTCATTATGGATATACTCGGTTTTACAGCGGTCAGGTAAAACGCATTCCGCGGCGTATCAGCACTAATTTGAATATATTTGCATATTATCGAACGTGCTCTATGACGTCATAGTTAACAATTTGTACTGATTACAACCCATAAAATGAGGATTTCATTAGACTATTAGTCAAAGTTAGTCATGATGTAGGCCTATGCCTGCCATTTTGTCTCTGTTCATGACAGATATATGACGATTTCTACATTGTTTTAAAGGCCTGTGAAGTCTGTTAATTTGCATTAAGTCAGTGCTGTATAGTATGGCTGTAACATTTCTAATTGTGAGTGCAGACCCATGTCAAACATGTTAACTACGTCCGATGAAAGGCAGCAGTGTTGCCAACTAGGCGCCGGTGCATTGAATAATGATATTGTTCCACTACCCGCATTAAACAACACTTAAGAGGGTATGCTAATGCTGTATAAACGAAGCACAGCAGTTTCAGGGCTCTTTCGTGTCCATATTGTCGTACAGTTACAAGTTAGAAGATGATAGTGACGATTATGTGGATGGTGATGATGATTCTGATGTAAATGGTGTAATAAGCAAGCCTTGAAGCATTGCCAAGTGTTTCAGTCATATATGCGTTACGGATTTGAAAAATTTGTTTTTAATGTGTTGTCCAGTACATGTAATCGCCAGGAAAGCCTTATTATAAAAAAGTGATAAACCAAAATTGGATTTGAGAGGTAAAATGTACACTAGAACAACCTCAGAAAGGGGATTTCGCTGAATTTAAAAATGTGTGATGAAATATAAAATTGGCATAATTCTGCTCAAAAAACAATTTTGCGAGAAAAATTAAGAGTCTCTCTGTGGCTCTGTTATTATAATTAAAATTTAGAGCCTGCGATATAATTTTCATAGCTCTGAGACTATTCAGCGGCGCTTTTCAGGAATGAACACGACAAAAAACAAAAATAAAGTAGCTAACAGTCATTTCGAAACGAAACAAAATTATATTTTTTCTCACAGAAAAAACTCTGAAAGCAGCTTACCTAACAGCCAGCTAAGTTTTCTCGTTGTGACCTTAATGAGAAACGTCGATGTAACTAATGAGCCAAGTTCGCCGTTAAAATGTCTTCAAATTTTTCAACCGCAAAATAAATGAGCATCCTAAAAGGGTATACCGATTTCCAGATAAGTTTTTTCGCTTAAGGATGTGGTTTATTATTCAGGGGATGATATTTGTTTCTTTGAAGAAACGTTAAATAAATATACTGTTGGGTTTAAATGACTTGCCGTCAATTATTTTTTTATGAACTTATAATTTTTGGTTAGTTTATTACGTTGATGTTTTACATAAAGACGGGGCGATGGTAAACATCATGAGGAAACCTGAACAGGTCAAAATTCTTAATGTTCTCTGATGAGGGTGGAGTTTCCCAACTTCCAAGCGAGGGCGATTTGGTCTTAACCCTTCTTGTTCTCAGAGGAGACTTATCCAACAGCTCCGACGTAAGAGTTGAAAACGATAACCTTAATAGACACATAGCAACTGAGCCATTCCAACCCAACCCAAAGACACGTTGGAGAGGAAAAATTACTTTGCGGTAGAAATAGGTATAGTAGTAATACTGTCTAGGGCCGACCGAATGCATCTTCTAGTATATTTGTTAAGGATACACGTTGGTGTTAGTTAAGGATGTTAGATAGTTAAGGATGAAAGAGCAAGAACATTAAAGATTATATTTAAGACTACAGATGATGAGACGTCATTAGTACATTAGCAAAATATATTTCGAAATTTGGTCCATATCCTTTTAGCTCGAAGCAGTTATGTAAATAAATGTAAAATCACCACATTGGTTTATTCTTCCATAACACAGTAAGTAATTGGTGACATGCGACAACCTATAAATTACTAACCCCTACCACGAAAAAATCATATTATTGCTGGATCCCCTAAAGAGAGTAATAAATGGTTCACTCACCAAATTACCCCCGCAGGTAAGAATCATCTGCAGTATCACGTGAGACAGGGACCGTGACATATGATGTCATATCTCACAAATATACTTAAGTGGAGGGAGGATTAAGCGACGTTCTCAAACGGCTGATGTATGGCTCGTGTTATCCTTGATTCATGCTCCCGCTTTGCTAGAACTTGGCTCGCAACTACACGCTCTCGATGTTTCCTCGCTTTCACTTATGATATGTCTTATTATTGAACCTGGCCACTTATTAAATCTCCAAAAAATGTTTTCTACAGCGAATGCAGTCTGTCATGCTGTACTTGGTCAGCTTAGCATACTACGGCCTTAACCCTCTGGTTCTGAGAAGAAGTGAGTCAACAGTGGAACCTAACAAACAGGTA
>DWME01010463.1:0-10202 GCA_018244795.1 Parelbella ahira ahira
CCACCACCTTGACCAACTTATAATTACGAATAGTTGCACCGAGTTTGGATTTGTTCCCGGTGTACGGCAATAGGTTCACTCCCTATTACATGGGACGTATAACATAAATAGTTACTTCACTGGTAACATCTACAGAGAAAACACAGGCGTAGTGTTACGGGAAATATTCTTTCTTTTAAATCAATCGATCGGTTCTATCCCGTTTTTTTTCATAATTTTTTGCAAAGGACAGGTTACCTAGTATAGTATTGACAGGAATTGGAGAATTATAAAAATGTTAAGAAATATCATGTTCCAAGTAATGACGCTTGGGGCAGCCCTGGCCGGCGGAGTCTCGGGCACCTGTCGCGATCATTCAGCGCCGCTGCGCCAACATCTGTCGAGGGCATGCACTTTTGTGTTTTTTATCGTTTTCGTTTTTTTTTTATTCACTTCGCCTCCTTAATTGCATAGTAACGGCCGGCCGGATGAGTTACGGCATTTCGAGAATTTACTCGTCCTATTCTATCCATCTATATTGTTCCACATTTTTTTTAGATTTTATCAGCTGACTAGGTTAATTTGATGGCTTAAAGCAGTACTCATATTTAGTAGTAGGATTAGTGCCTCTAAATGTAACATTGCTTACATGAGATTGCGGGGTCATTGCCAATAAGGATATATACATACATAGATGTGTATACATGTTACGTATTCACCTATTATATTGGTATCTCACTACTGAAGGGATATAAATTGATTCTATGTATCTAAGCCGATATTACGATTATTGTACTGTAATGACTGTAGGAGTACCTCGGACAGGTATTAGATAACAGTGTAAACGGTAACTCATGTTTTCATCGCATATAGAATTATAGATATTGCTCACATCGATCGTTATAGAATTAGAGAGAAATCTCACGTCTATCTATCGGTATTATATCTATCTATTTAGAACTGTAAATATTGCAGTTTTGTACAAGAAGATCTGATTTGTTGCGTCTCCTTACATTATCTATGTATAACGCGCGTGTCCGCGCCTTCTCCTCGCGTACTTCATCATTTAACACGTCGACAGATCACAGTTACCATCAATCACGTTTATTGTTCTACTGACGACAAAACTAAATAGATTTTATATTTTGTTGACATATTCATTTTAATGGTTGCATTTATCACCAACCGTTTTATTGTTCCATTGTCCTGCAGTGGAACAATAAAACGGTCCAAGTCAGGTTACTTTAGGCAACAGCGACATTCCCTTGAGTTCTAAGAAGAACAAGCAAAATAATTATTATGCTTCCATGATAATTGTATGATAGTGTAAAAGTACACACACATACTCAATGAACAAAATGTGAATTATATCAAATAAAATAATGAGCAATATAATATGTATTTTAGAAAAAATGTTCTACAAAATCTGTTTACGCTTGAAGATGTTAATTTAGTGTTAAACATAGTAATGGGCTCTAATAAAATACTTAATAAAGGAGTTATGTGTACTGTGTTTGTTAGAGTTTTATGTTATTATATATATGTTACTTTTATGTACTATAAGTATAAGCTACGTTATATCGCGCTACTGTCCTTAACAAGTAGTTTTAGCGTTTATGTATACTGATTATAAGTGGGTGTGATATTATGCACTGAGAATTAATATATCACTGTGATATTATGCACTGAGAATTCATACATCAGTCTTCATCCTATTAGAACAATATCCTTAAAAAACTTGTTTAAAATCAATATCTTAAAAAAGATTATTTTTCTGTTTCCGTTTTGTTATTGTTTTTCAAAGTCGCAAATGTTGTTCTATCATTTATCAGGGCGCGTGTCACAATATTGCGAGACGCGCTACCGGCGTTCTGGCGACACAAATTTAATATTTCCCATGACACTTATTTTCGTTTGTCGTATAAATTTTCTGCTGTTTCTCCTGGTGTCTTATATTGAAATAAAATAACTAAGTATATTATATGTATATATTTTGAAAAGTCGCTTTTTGGTTTGTTGTTTACAATGAGATTGCTTTATGTAATTTAAAATATTCATGTATATATAACATAACTCATCTGGCATCTCGCTTCTTGAACTAAATTCTTACGACAGTTTACTATTTTACTTAATGAGATCATTAATGCTAACCTTGTTCTGTAATTTAATAAGGCAACTTTTTTCCGTCTCACAAAAAACCTTATTACGTCTTTATTTATCATCGCGTTTAATTAAGCAGTATCTTCTAAGAAAGTAACCGGTTATTATTAAAATAAAAGACACATTTCTTAAGTTATATTAAAGCAATGGATGCGCGATTGCTAAGGAAAACGGCGACAGAATTTGAAAATCGAACGCAGTTCTGCCAATATCGGAAATTGAATAAAGAACAAAGTGGCGTTCGGAAATTAGCTCGAAGAGTTTGAATTTAGAGCGGGGAACTCGAGATCATGGCCGGAATTGCGTCAGTCGGCGGAGTTTCTCAGAAGTTAGTGTAAACTCAGTGCAAGGCTGCCACTTATTTAGGTTTAACGCGTGGAACGGACAGGTGCAGGCAGTTATCTGTTCGTGGTTTAAAAAGATCTGAATGTTGAATGCACATACACACGTGTTGATATCAATTTAATACAAATAAAAGTTTTGTTTTTATTATTTGTCTATACAGTATTTACTACAAGTTGGTGTTATAAAATGAATATTACAAAGGTGTATAAATTTAACACTGTTTTTCTTCTCCGTTCTATTTAAAACCATGTTTTACAGTACCTATTATTATATTATTATTTAGTTGTATATGAAAAGTATTTAAAATAAACGACGCAAGTGGGAAATGAATCAATTGCGTATATGTAATTTAACTGTAAAATTCGTTTTTTGTATGTCGATTCAATTCGTTATTTGTATGTGTTTATTTACACATTATATCGTACATGAATAGCGCAAGAGTTTTACATAATCGATTTCCGTTCGCGTTCGTACGAGATAATGTTTGTTTATGTGCGGAGTGTGAAGATCGGACGCGGGCCATGGCCGGTTGTCGGCAAACAGTGGTCCGACGGTGAAGTATTTGTGATGCCTAATGACTCATGAGTGAAAAGTCGACGCGGTATATATCGCACTGTTGAGCCGCTGTGGGGGCTGGAGAAAGCTTGTTTTAGTAATAGCGCTTGTTATACCCATAGGTTAGGAATTCAAACGTATCTATGGGCTTGATATATATCATCGAATTGTTATACATTTTTTTGCAATATTGATGTTTGGTATTTTTTTGGTACTTGTTACGCGTAATAATATGAAGTCGATCGTCTTAGTAATAATATTATATATTTTGATATTTTCGCAATAAAATACCTACCACCTGTTAGCGACTACCGGTGCGGCTTATTTTGCTGAATTGATATATTATATTGACTACTCTGTCGAAATGGGACCTTTGTAATGTTAGCGTTAGTTCGAAATAT
This sequence comes from Parelbella ahira ahira, assembly GCA_018244795.1. Lineage (NCBI taxonomy): Eukaryota > Metazoa > Arthropoda > Insecta > Lepidoptera > Hesperiidae > Parelbella > Parelbella ahira. The sequence continues at coordinate 3,441 of DWME01010463.1, forward strand.
AATACAATAAATAATTTATAAGCAGTATTTTATTATAACTATTAGTAACAAGTAGTTTTTCCTACAATTCTATTCGAAGTCGATCGCATGTGTCTGTCATATGTTGCTATGCTTTTTACATAAAAAAATGTATATTATTGGTCAGCACGAACTGTGCTTTTCATTTTATTTTATGTGCGCTTTAAAAATACGATAAATTACGCGGCATTATCCCGGCTGGCGTTCAAGCGACCCATGTTCAATTTCGAGGCGAGTTTTTCGGAACAAACGCTCCGTCGTAGCAGCGTTTATCCCTCGGCTTTGCGGCGAAGGAAAATGGCGTAAAAATCTGCATGTCTGAGGAGAAATATCTGAGCCTGTGTGAAGACCGGAAGGGCGATAGAGATGTCACCCATTCCAACGAGACGCGAATCCTAGTCCAATTTAAAAATATTCGACGTACTCCACCGTCGGTGATTTTAAAATCGCGACATTTCTTTTAATTTCCGTTTCTGTGGGAGCTACTTTAAAATTTTTATTTATAAAACTATAGTGAGTTAACCTAAGTCGCGGTATTTCAAAATAAGTTTTACTTGACACAGGTTTGATAATGTACAGATTTTTAAACTTATATATATATGTATATATTATTAGTAACCTATAAACATGAATGGTGTAAAGATAAAGTAAATTTCTATTGTTTTTTTTTTATTTTTTATACTTAATTTCACCAAATTTTAATAAAACTGAAATGATGTTTTTTTCCATATAAACGGTAATATTACCTTAAAAGTTGCGAGACTGGCAGCCGTAATTATTAGTGTTTATCCATCCATTTAAGGTAAATCGATACAGCCATTTCGCAGAGCGAGGTTTCACATCATTACAGCAACATTCACAATGCTGTTGCCTGCCAATGATACGTTAGATTTCATTTCACTTGAAACAATGCAATTAACTGGCAATAATCACAAGTGAAAGTATGATGTCAGGCTAGGAGTTACTCAAATAGCGAAATGTATAATGAAATGTATGTATGTATGCAGAATATGAAAAATTTATTGAATTCAGTTCTCCATTATCGTACATTGTCGGTCGACGGATTGATACGACACTAATGTTCAAAAGCATCGTTGCTACCTTCAGTGTAATTTGCAGTTTGATGGATAATGGCGACACTAATATACATATATTCAAGAGCATATCACGTACATATTATATTCATAGCGCATTGTTGTTTAACGGATTACGAGATCAATATTCGATATAACTTCTTCTGCAAGTCAACATTACTATTTGACGTGTAATTGCCACACGATATTTGACACTACACATCCTATCTTCAACGTAGGTATATGGCGGTTTGACTTTTCTTTATAAAGTAATGACTATAACTTTTAAAAGAAAATTTCTTACGTTCATAGTATATTGTTGTTCGATGGATTAATACGACATTAGTATTCGACAACACGTTTTATACGCGAAATAGATATAAAAAGCATTTTTCACGCATCCGTTGAGCTTTGAAGTTGTAGGTATATTATAATTTTTTACTCGCGCCCGCCGCGGTCTAAATCTAACCGACGATCGGTAGGTGTAATGTACGTCGATATTAGATCCCATTCTATTTCTATAATACGCGCGCGACAGATCGCCAACTTTCTAGGAATTGCGTGCCGTTAACCGGCTCTGTCGGCACTTCTTACCGAGTTGCTTAAATCATTTTTTTGCTTTTATTACTTAGTTGGAAAAATCTGGTGGATTTTTTACTAAATAAGCGACAACGCGCATTTGGCCAGTGTAGCGCACGGTGGCGGTGACGATTCTCGAACGATAGAAGAGTTAAAGATAAAGAGTTCTCAACAATGACAGTATTCATTTTATTAAAATATGTTACATTCAAATCGAAAATTTATTCCATTTACTAAACTGAGATTCGATTTAATACGTAAAAATTAAAAGGAATAAATATCAGTCAAATGTGTATTGATGGTAAATAAAATGTATGTTGGTAACGGTTTCGTGATGTCCGTGAAACGTGTCCGCGTGTACGATTAGACCCGGTTAAGATCCGCCGGTCTAAATGATACCCGTATTATATCGCCGTCGATACGAAAAACACCCGATCGTTTCGCCATGTGAAGCGGATTACCCTCCATAACGTCTTGATGTCCGACATCTGCCGTTTCCTCGGCCCAGATGTTTTTATATTTTTTAGGAATAGCTAGTCGACCTCAACCGTTCTTGGCTTTGCTATCCATAGTTGGCTCATCGATTTTTTTTCCTTTTTGTCATTCGGAACGTCGTTATTGAATATAGCTATTATATTAATGTTGTACCTTCCCGCCAGGTCCTTTACAGTATGAGCAGAGAGCACCGAGTGCCAAATGTCTCTATCCTTGCATACCTTAAGTGCGTCTTCAACATTCTAAAAATATATTCCAGCTATTTTAATAAAGATACGATCAATATTGATAAGTGTACCCCGACTGTTTATTCGTAAATATTGATAGTCTTCGATCGTATCTAAATACCAATATGTTATTGGATATTTAATAATCCTCTTGGTACTGTGATATATGTGAGTCGAGTATTTTTAACTCGCCCAGCAATAACACGGCCCTCAAGTTATTCGTCTTAGCTCGTAGTGCCCTTCAGTTTCCTTTCTGTATTTTCTTAGGGAACTTCGCTAACTAAAAGGTATATATTATTGTTGCTCCCTCCCACTTGTGCGGTTCAAATGAAACGGTCGCTATTATATCGGAAATTTCTCAGCCTCTTAGCGATACAATCTGTTGCGTAGAATTTATCTCGATACCGCCGTTTAGTGTAATATTTATCGAGGCTTTTAATGCGTTCGCGCGCAAATAACTTATTACACAATATATCCACTTGTATAATCAATTACATTACTACTATTTCTAACCTGAAAACGGCGATAAAACTGGCAAATATGTAAACATGTAACACATTTGCCAATTTAATTATATGCAGTTACGTAAATTACTGAAAATATAGATATGATCAATTATTTTTGACATTTATTTGTGTGGAACCCTCGGTGGGAAAATTGTTGCATAAAATTAGGGAGTTAATGACCGGGGTAATAAATATACGATGAGGTGATGCCATGCTTATATTTAAAGCGAGTTACACATTAACCGCGTGTACATAGAACTTTATACAAACGTACTCCGACTTCGTCGTGGCTGGACGGGTCTACAAGGGGTTCGACTACCGAACGATTTACTCAAATAGCATCCAAGTTGATCTAGCCAATGGATTTCTAGCATGTCTGAGTTATATGAACTTGTTTACAATCTCTGCAATCGATTTAAATGTGATGGTAATAGCAAAATGATATACAGGCTGATGTGATTTCGCTAAACGTGCGAGTGTACGCGTGCAATTAAAATATAGGGTGTGATTTATTTTAATTACACCCGGTATGTTCCGATGAAAGTGGCGATGCCGCAGTCTAGTTTAGATTCCAACGGCGACATTAGTTATAGAGTTATGTGGGGTCAACGAGACGCCGCGAAAATAGATGGGCGATAAACGATTCGACGCGTCGCGGTGCATCGCTAATACATCATCATATTTTATTACGATTTTTGTAACTTACATTTTTAGTAGAAATATCTAGAAGTGACAGAATTGGGATCTCCGCCCGGTGCACGGCAATAGGCCCACCACCTATTCTTATGTGGGACGTAAACGTAAATGAAACGTGGGAGTGTGCTACACTCCTCTGTCTACCCTTTTAGGGATTACAGGCGTGATGTTACATTAACGATCGTTAGAATGAATAATATACAAAAATGTGAGATATTTCGATCGCATCAATCTTTGACGTAGAACACCCACGGTTACCACGTACGACATATGTGTGTATAAGTATACCTACGCACACTTAATCCTGTACCCAAATATAAACACGTTGATCACAGCAAATGGCCAATTATATTTTTTCTATTTCTATATCTGGTTGTTGTTTTGAGCATGTTTTCTATTTTTATCCTTTTTATTTTATTGAATATATCTTTTTCTTTCGAATAAAACTTAGCGTTGCTTAGTAACCTAAGTAGTTTAGTAACCTAGTATTCTTTTTTCTCGCTGTGTCAGCATATGGCAACAAAGTGGACGGACATCTTCAAATATGTGACAAATTGAAATTATAGCACACGCACCTACAAACAAAGTCAAACACACATTCGCTTATTGTATACAATTCATATTGGTCGTAGTGCCTCCCCGTGCAAAAGTGTGCCCTCCTCGTCACCATCCGGACTCGTCCCGTGCACGTCAGGTGGCCAGTTTAACGGCACATCAGTGCATATGGCACATGGATTACATGTACCGTAACATGACGCCAATATTTCATAGGGTGTTGGTCTATAACCGTACATCGGCCCAGGTACCAATTCTTATTACATTCCTTATACTTACGAATGTCTGTACTCTGAAAATTTGTTTAGAGATATACATAGGTACATACTCGTATATCTGCCCCATCGTTATTTCGTAATTAAACGAAACGACAATATCTGGTCGATCCACGTTGAAATTCCGTTTTTCTAGCAGAAAAATTGGATCACATCCAATTAGAAGCAGGTGAAAAAAGTTTAATGTGATGTGTAATCATTTTGTGAGTCGAGATGTAGTGCCAGTTATTCGATATCAGAAGTTCCTCTAAATTATATATAACTAGATGCATAAAACTAGGTACATACGTGCCATGTAGCTATTTGTACATAGATGACACGAAACTTATTACAGTTTGAATACGAAAGAAACTAGAGGAATGTCTCATTCTCATTCAAAACGAAATTATTTATTAAAAAATACTTGTTCATCGCTGCCTGTTTGGGGTCCGCAGAGACTGCGTTCAGGCGACTGTCACCAATAAAATGTTACTACGCTACTTAATAATGAAGAGCTGTCATTCTCATTGCATCCACTAACTCATGTCATTGTGTAGGTATTGTTTATATTATGATATTATTTATAGGTATTGTTATATCACAATGTTGGGTATCGAAAATATTTTTTTATTACATCACCATAGTTTGTGCGGTCTCTACGGTCAAATGACCGTGTATCTTGTGTTCGTGATCGATAGCTAGCAGATCTTTAACCTGATTAAACTAAAAAGGTATAAATGTAAGTAAAAACGAAACTAACGTTTCAGTTGAATTGACAAAAATATTAGAATAAATCGGTATATGATTATAACAATGTTCTAGCTCAGACACACTTATGAATAGTCTCTTTTTATGTAAACAATGAACATATAATCTATTACGAAATAAGCCTTGGTAAATAATAAGCAGTCTGTTATAATATGTTTAACCTTTGATGAGTTTCAAATATTATATACATTAAATCTATTTTGTAATCGCTATTGTTGTTCGTTCACTATCCTAAGGTCAATTAGAAATTAACTCTCTTAGCAAAATCCCTCCTCTTGTTGTTCTACCTAATTTTGTACTTTTATTTGCAAATGAAACATAAAATCACGCCTGTATCTCTCCCAAGAGATAGGCAGGGGAGCATAGTACATTGCCACGTTTCACCAGCTCCATTATATATTGTCCTATCATCTAATAAGTGCTGAACCTATTGCCATACACCGGGAACGAATCATCCAGACTTACAGTTACTATGTATTAGGAATTTCGAGTTAGAAAACCCCTATAGGACCCGAGTCGGACATTGAACCCAGGATCTTATGCTCAGCAGTCGCGTTTGCAATTACTCGACCCACGAGGTAGTAATTAACAAATAAAGCCTCTATAAAAAGTCTCGAAGCGTTGTAACTTAGCTTTTAACTAAGTTTCATAACAATGTTCAATAGCAGTGTTTTCAATTTGTGTTTGAGATTGGATGCAGATAAGCTGCGGCAGAGATTTGAGCATTAGATTGTTTGCGCGTCAACAGAATGATTTTTCTATGGACTGCCTATTTTATACACTATCCCCATTACATACATTATTATTCACAAAAAACTGCTTTCAGAACAATAATGTGCGTGTACAAAAAGAGTGATAAACGTAGAAGAAACACGTCAGCTTTGTTGGGATATATGTAGTTGTCACTCGGCGTTCTTTGTTTATCCCGAATGGGCGGTGGTTCGACGATATAAGAATTATCAATATTTCCCAAAAATTCTATGTACTTAATACGAACGTTCCTTTACATCCAAATTTGATTCTATTAACTATCTGTAGATGCATTGGAATTATTTCATTTAGATACAGCACACGATCGGTAGACAGTGAAATCTTCAAATATTATGGTAAAACGAAACGCCTATTTTTAAAAACTCCGTCCCACAACTAACGAACCACTTTGCATATTGTAAACTTCTTACTTTTCCTCTGCAAGATAAATAGCGTCGTCATTCGCGTCCCCTCTAATTGTCGTCCATTTTTAATTGGCCAACTCATTAAATCCGTTTACATGTGCGTTTAAAGCTTAAAATCTACTTTACATTGTCTACTGTCGGGTTTAATTATAGAGGGAATCGTATATCCAGTGCCGCTCTTGTCTTCGAGCGGGGATTTTTTGGAATTAATGTTTGAAAAGGTAGTCATCGGATACTAGACAGTGAAATTGATCATAAAAGTATGCCAGTAATTTAAATTGATGGAATTTCTAATTAATTTTATAATCTTATTTGCAATAGATATCTAAAGCGTCGCGTTTTCATTATGGAATGATCAATTTGTTTTTTACGAAGTAAATTATAATTTTAATGAACGCTAAATACAAATACATTTG
>DWME01010464.1:0-10202 GCA_018244795.1 Parelbella ahira ahira
TTAATGATTGTGGACACAAGCTCCGTTAGGGACAGGAACTGAATCACAGGGCTCATGGATCCAAATGAAAAAAAATAGCACAAATATTGTAGTGTCACCTATCTTGCCAAATAGGTAGAGTTCTTCCCGATAGGGGAGTTAGGAGAGTATAAAGAGATTGATGCATGCGGAAGAACCACGGCAGGTCTCCAAGGATATAGATATCTGGCACTCCGTGCTCAATGCCTACCCCGTATGTGACTTGCCGTGAAGATTTCTATGAACGTAATAAGCGTATAACATTTATGTTTATCAAAATGTTTCATACTTTGTAATTTGCATGATAATGAAATAAACGATAACGTTATCAAACACAGATTCAACATGAGTTATGTTAACTTATCTCTTATCTATCAGCCGTCATGCGAAGATAACTGCTGGCTGACAGACAAACACAATACAAGACGTTGCCTATGAAATGTTTTGGTGGTTTCTCGTCTTTTGAAAACGTACTTTAGTAGCTATTATATTGCACTAAGTATCAGATTATAATCCTTGTTACTTTTAATACTAAATGTTTGTCATGACCCTTCTGTTGTCTACTCTGCTCTTGGATGAAATGAATTTATTTCTTAATTAATATTTAAAAAAAAAATATTTATTTTTAAATATTATTATTATTTTCAAAATGTCTCACATTTAAATGTCACAGTCGTAGTAGATAGTCGTAAACGTATTTGGATATGAAAGATTTTTATGGAATTGGATGTTTCATAAATTGTCAAAAGAGAGTTAAAGGGCACCTGCATGTAATCCGCTGATTTTAATAGATATCATTGACGTTCAAAAATATCTCAAATAAGATTAAATCAGTACATATACTCATACATATCACGCCAGGTCACTTACGAGGTAGGCAGAGAGCAAGTAAGTAGTTACTGATTACGTGCACTAAGTGCTAATCTAAAAACAATTTCTCTTCTCGTCTTTCGATACCGCGAGAAACCGTTGCAGAACAGCTGATTACAATAATAAATGTATTGTTGTGTTGTGTCACATCCCATATCGGCTAGTGCGAATTTTATTAAACGTGCTGAGCGGAAGCGGGGTCCGATGCGCGCATCTCTGCCGCATCCCGTTCGACTCGGTCCTCCAATCGCCTCCGACCTCCGTACGAGCGGACCTCAGCGCCGACCGACCGACTCTCTTCAGTCGTACTTGGCGCGTCGTTCGCGGCGGACGTACGCTCCTGACGCGCGATATCAGCACGCGAGCTTTCGAATTTTTACCTGTGGATTGTCAGTGGCATTGTGCTTTGATAATTTTTTTTTAATTGATCAGTTCGACAATTGTGTAAAGTTCTGGAGTTGGCAGTACTCGGGGCATCTCCAACGGGGTCGGCTGCGAATTCAAGGTCGGTGTGTGTTATAATATGCTTTGCGAATAGTAATGCTATTGGATGCATTCGGAATGTCACTTGTCCAGTCTATACGCTGTTGTTTTGCGAAGTTTGCAGTGAGGACGTCGTGATTAATAACCCAAGTTGGTGTTAAGTTCGTTGACTCCTCAATAGGCTGCTTTTTAATTGTTTCTTCGTCTTGTTTTTTTTTGGTTCGCATCGATGCGTAGCGACGAACTGCTTTCTGTGGTTTCGATTAATACCGAAAGATATATCAATGATAAAAAATAGATAAGTTGAAACAAAACCATTCAATTCACGATGTAAATTGGACGTGTGATCTTTTTAATGCACTTCATACAGCTGTCGGTTTGAAATGACAATAAAATTGGAACGCGCTTGCTGTACTTTGTATATTCCGAGAAGTCGAGCGCACATGTTGTAATGTAACGTTAAGTAATCCTCGGTCACAATATACGTACTTCCCCGTGTATGTACGTGGTGGGTTCAATATCTTTTAATGATATTATCTGCCTCGTCTTCGCGTTCGTTCATGAACCGTTCGATGCATACACGTCCGTAATAATTCAAATAGATCCGAACTCAGTCGCACCGCGGATTCATAGCATGTTACTATTTTTTAGGCCACTCGTGTGCCAGTCGCCTCGTTCATTGGGTAATTTAATACACATAACATTATTTATGCCAGCCTGCATCCTTTCAACATTTGGCTGGGGATTGAAATATAAATATCCTTCTCTCTATATTATATTTTGCGAGTACAACAACTGTGTGATTATATCGAGCAAAAAAATTAATAATGACCGTCAAAAACTATTTCAGAAGGTTGACGATCGCTTTATAAATAATTATTGTAAATCTTTTTAACTGTGTGAAAACTCACTAATTATCATGGTAAAAATCTGGTAAAATTATATTGATAGTTACGCGTATTACTCAACTAATTGAATAATTAACTTTGCAATGAACTCTCCATGAACCTTTATGAATATTGCAATTATTTGCACCACTCGACTGTGTAATTCTTTTTTGTAAAATATTTTATTTATCGATGCAAACAATTAAAAATAAATTAATATAATTGCACACGAAATTAAAGAGGTCAAGGTGGTTAGAACATTAGGTAATTAAACAAAAATTCGTAGAATTTATATATTTTGTATTAGTCAAAAACGATGACCGCTTTTCTTTCAGTTTATTTATTCAAATTGAAAACTTTTTATTCATTATGAAACACAATACAATCATTTAATGAACGTCGAAGTCATTAACTTCGTATTATTATATGATTTATTTATTATTTTGTTACATACGAGTATATGGGTGCAAATATTTTATCATGCAATACATACTCGAACATGCTCGGGTTACTTGCTAACTCATGTGTCAGATTCGTTAGACTAGCTTTAGAGCCTTCGAAAAGACTTAATTGTTGTCACCTGTCTTGTCCATTGTCACCTACCGGTGAAAGCCGGAAGCGACACTTCAACGTGTCCTCCGAAACTCAGAATTACCGATAAAAACCGGAAGCGACTCGTTAACGTGTCCTTCGAAATACAGGATTACCGTTAAAAATCGAAACCGACTCTTCGACGTGTCCTGCGAAACACAGAATTACTTGTAAAATTTTGCCGCTGGCGGCCACTCATCCAATAGCCGGCCGCGGCCAATGTCCCATCTTCTTACAAACCGTGAAGGCAGCTCTATTCGAATTTTCCGAGGTGAATTATAGATATTACCTTCAAAAAACTGTCCGGTGCACACCGGTCCGGTGCACACCTGTCCGGTGTAATCTTCAGATGGCACATGTGATGGTCACTGCTACAATAGAAAGTTGAAAGTGTTAACTGCGTGTGTTTACGAATATAATCAACTCCGATGATTAAACAGAAATAGAAATGACGCGATCATATTATATGATCGTGGAATTTTTAGAAGACGAACCGTCTCACTGGTATTTCTGTTGATTTTATATCGTACAATGTTACATGAATTATATTTTAAATACATATGTATATTGTTTCGCAGCTGAGGCGAATGTCGGTATCCATGGGATGAATTTTTGTATTCTTTAGTACAAAGTGGAATTGTGTCCGGTGTATGGCAATAGGCTTACCACCTATTCCATGGGACTTAAACGTAACTGGTAAAACGTGACAGTGTACCTACTACACTCCTTTGCCTACCCCTTTGGGGATTACAGGCGTGATGTTACGTTTTTTCTTTTGGTACAAATATATTCATAATGTCGATATTAATTTTAGTTGTTTAATTGACATTATCATATCTTCATCAAAATAAATATACCTCGACATATTTACAGTAAAAAACTATTAATAACTACATTAGCAAAGATATGTGCTAAATTAAACAATTTAATCTGACAATAACGCTAATATTGAAAATGGTCATTGGTTATTATTATTTTCACTTTATTGGAACGTGATATTACCGATATTTAATTTATCAGTTATCAGATGTGTCCGATAAATAAACGCGATTGGTTACTATTAATCTACATAATATTCGTATCTGTTGCTCATACTAACAATCCTATGCAACGTATTGGATACTACATATGCTAAGCGAATAGGAAGCAAAGTTTTAAAATGTCGACTTCGCATCGATAAAAAAGGAGTTCCAAAAAGGTCGAAAAGTGACAAATAGGGCGTATCGAGAAAGAACCGCACTTTTGAGAGGTTACCCTTTCGCTCAGTGTACTGGGAGCAGCCTTTGTCCTTCAAATACTGAGAAGTGGGTGAGTGTCCTACTATCGTACCACTGAACGAAATTGGGAATATTAAAATAATTATAATAAATGAAAAATAAATCAAATACAGTTCGTGAAAGATTCACCAATTTACGCCTATATTTTTTAAAGATTCAGGTTTCGAAATTAAATTCTACACTGAAATATCTTCAGCAAGATTTTAGTGTAGTTTTCAGATCGCTATTTACAGTTTCCTGTAGGTAACGTAGATTTTAAATATTGAATTTTGGACTTTTATTGTTCGTTCCATTAAGGAATATTCGAAGTTCTATGAAATAAATTCTGATCATATCTTAAAGTAGAACAGTATGTGCGTAAGTAATCCAAATAATTTTATGAGACTCTATTAAAGACACTCATCCTAATTTAATATCAATGTGTCTCCCCAGAGACAATTATATTGTAACACTATAATATTCCCTAATAGGATTACGATGTTCATGATAATGGCATTGAAAACTATCCGCTGTTACTCCAGTTTCGAAATTTTATTATTAATAATTAGACGCATTAAAGAATAATTACAGTGTTAGAATTAAAGTCGAAAATCTTACAGAATTTGTTTTCGAGTGGAGCTCAAGCGCTACAATGATCAAAGGCCTAAGGTATGATGCGTCGGCGCACAATAAGGCTCCGCGGAGGTCACCAGCGTGTCAAGGAATTCAGACGATAATGGTAGACTGGTGGGCACGATGATTGCATGAATAAATGGATAGTTGACTGTCATTGTAGAAATAAGCTACACGAGGAAATTGCATGCTTTTAAATTACCTACCTGTGTAGTGGTTAGGTGAAATTCCGTCTTTAGAAGACATCTGAATTCGAGATTGATCCTACATAATATGTATAATTATATTTTTTTAGTCGAAAATTTGTTTATTACTCGGAGGAACTTGTCTTGATCACTTTCCGAAGTAAACAAACATCGCATATTCTTAATAACAGTTAAGATCAGTAATAAAAATATTTAAGTTTACAAACAAAAGCGTCGTCCGTGCCCTCTCTCGTAACAAAAAGACGTCTTCATGTTGTAGAAAGCTTTCAAGTTTGATTACCGGCTTTGATTTAAGTATAAAATTCAATATCGTTTCGTTTCTTTAAATAAGAGAGACAAATGTTCGAAGGAATAATACGTACCACCTGCGTTCTCTAAATAAGGCTACGGATAGATGAGACAGAAGGTTATATGACGCTAAAACATCTTACACGGACTTTAAATTTTTTGAGGTAAGTAAAATAAGAGATTGATTATAAAGAGATAGATAGATAGAAGGTAACATGTACCTAGATGTTATTATTAAACTTTTTGTAAAGTATATCACTGAATGTTTAACTTTTTGTGTAGATGAAGATATTAATACGTATAGCACAAGGACGTATCAAAATAACTCAAGTCTTGAAGAATGTTTAAGGTTACTGTCGAAATGCAATTTAATATTATTTTATAGTACCGTCTCACACTGACTGATGTATGAATTTAACACGTAATGACGATAGGATATATTATTAATAAGTAATTATTAATAGTCGTGGATGTGGCACAAAACTAAAGTTGTTTAAGTTCTGGTTCTGTCTTTGCTATTGAGGCTTTTTGCTTTATCTTCATAACACTTTTTGTTTTAATAACCCATCGTAAAGTTCGCGCTGAAGTTGTTCCATTAAACGAAAAAATAACCGAGAATGCCAGTCATGTTCTAAGCTAACAGAAAATTATGTTCGAAAAAGTTATAAGGAGCGGAAATTTTTTGCTCGAATAGTTGGATTCACTAACCGAGTTTTCCATCGCAAGGAGATAAACTATAAGCTATAGTGTATATCCGACCTAAGGTTTTAACTCGAAGTGAGGGAAAGAATAAACAATAAAAAGAAACAAATTAGCCATAGTCATGAACGGATTTTATGTCGGTCGATATGTATGACAATAAGCTTACACGTATTCTGTTATTACTGGTAAATTATTCTCGCTAGCTTCCATTCTCTGGAGAACAGTGAAACCAGTCCCTAACCTTGAAGAGTTGGAGGCTATCAAGAAGGTGAAACGTCCGGTGACGAGCCAATTCGTGTCAGTGAGTTTTGGACGCGGTACGGACGTCTTGAGATTTTGAAGGTCCAACAATTGTCATGGAATGAATGAAATAATGAGATATTATTATATTGAGAAACGCGTTGTTGATAGACATTTAAATACGTATTTAAGTAATAACATTTGACGAACGATGAAAGTGTATGGAATGTATGACCGCGTCATACAATATTATATATGGTATTAACATGTTGAATTTCAAAAGGAATCAACGTCATTAAAATGTTTCGTTTTATTTGAAACTTGTAACGTTAACGTCAAAACCATTTTAATGTTTGAAAAGGCCTTGTGATTATAAAACAATGCCCACATCAAAATTTTAAACCGGTCGTTAACAAAGCTATAAAATGATTACTGTTGACTTAGTCAGAACGTGTAGTGTGTGTTTATCATCCGGCTATTTATACGATTATGGTTTAATAAAATGTTAATATCTCGGGTAAAGTGTCAAGTTTTGGTAAACTTTAAGGACAACGGCTTAAGTTTGTACCGCCGTAAAACAATAGTACGTCGTCTGGAACTAGAACAATATACGCGGTTTAATATCTAACCGCTTTGTGTAAGAGGTGATCCGAAATTATACACACAGGCCTCCATATTTCTGAAATGTCAACTCCGCACCCGTTTGGGTCTCGTTGGCCCATTCAATATCTAGCTGAGTGGTAGAGGCTGGGAAATCCAACCGCGGCATTGTTTCAAACGATCCTCATAAATTTGCCACAAAGAACGTCGAGTGTTTAATTATAAGTGCAATGCGTCTTACTTCGCGTACGCACGCATTCACATCAACAGCGCGCGCTATTTGTGAACTCGGACCGCAGATGGGCTAATTTCGCCGAGTGGTTCCACGGTTTTGTACACAGCCCGTTGAAATTGTTGTCGCGTTCCGGGAAATTGAAGCAATTTGATCGGACCGCATATTGCGTTAATCTGCATTACGACTGGATGCGCCAATGCTTAATTCTTCGCGATTGGTGGTCTTGTTGTTGTCACACAAATTGGGCTTTGCTCTTCTTGTGAACGATTTGTTGCCGTGAATGCCGTGAGCCGTGAACACGCTCCATTTCATTGCCGAAATTATAAGACACAGTTGCTAATTAGACATGTGATGTAACATTGTCTTTTGTCGTGCTCGGGTATTATTATATAAATCATTTCCGCTGTATGCGGAATAGATGTCGTGGGAACTTCTGGGAAATGGGCCTATTAAGTTTTTTTTTAATTCTCTTCATCGCGTTCGGCGTAATTATTTGCACAGGCAATCTTAATTTGTAGCGTGATGGTTTTATAATTTTTTTGCTAACACACAAGTGTTTTGTTTTTTCTTTGCTCGTGAATGATGCCTAATTATATTTATCCGTTTCGTATTAATATCGTGGTAGATTATTGATGGTGTTATTTGCAGGGAAATACGAGTGTTAGTTTTGTAAAATTGTCGAGCGTCAGCCGTGTCAATTATTCCCGCGTCGTGCAAAATATTTGTTTTGCACTGTGTGCGGTCCATTACTAAAAACACGGGGACATGGACGAGAGTCGATTTGCGTTTCGTGGTCAGTGGCGCTCTCTCAAATGTGTTTTGTTCCCGCGAATTACTAGTTTCACTGCGTTTATCGCAAGTTGTCTTTTCATGTTTTACTCTATTTATTCATTTATTATTCTTACATTCGTTTCTCATTTGCAGATTTTCGATCGCGGTTCACTAACCTGCGTCTCGCAAAGTACACAATCCTGTCTACTCTGAGTCTTTTCGCTTTTTCCTACCGACTTGTTTGTACTTAGTATGTGACTATCGTTCAGATAATACCAGCTCACGTTCTTTAGAACTTGATATGAAACCAATATTTCATAAAGATTGCATTGAAATTAAAAGTGGTAGATGATTTTTTAACTGAGGATTATTAAGTAAAGCTCTTTATCTAATTCGAAATGATAATATGCCAGTTGTAGGTTTAACCAAGAATTTAACTCTCACGTCTTGCTTTAATGTCTTAATTATTTTCTCTTAATAATGATTATCTGTAAAGACAATAATTAGATGTATGTATTATGATAATCTGTATCCGATGAACTCTCACTGCTCTCGTCAGCACACACATATGCAGTGTTTGCGGTAACATGATGCAATATTGCATTAGGCCATCAGACCACATCAGTTCAACGCTTACGTATGGACCGTGTAAATGATTTGACAAGTTTAGTATTCTACACTGGTGTGTTGTCACGAACGTGGTGTTATGTACATATGTATGTTATGAGGGTTTTACGTTGAAGAAAATTAGTTAGCACTTTGAAGTTATCGCGTTTCTGAGTCCATATCTAGAGCGTTGCGTCTTAAAAAGCAAATTGTTAAAGTCAGAAACAGTCAGTCATTTTAATAAAACGACTAAATTATTCTTTTTCAAGACGATTGTACAAGGCGATAAATTATGATAGTTTTATTTTGACGGTTTATTTCCTTCATACGCGTGGTTAATTATGCATTAATTTAGCAAGATATGTTTATCATTTCTTAAGTTGGATTATATAGAAGCATAAAAATTACATTCAATTTCTTTACATTGAAATTTCTTAAAAGTATTTCCATCTCGAATATTTCTATCACCTCATAAAGATATCACGATTTTGACCTTCTATTGTACACTTTTCTATTTTGTTGTAGTGGATTGTGCTTATTCATAAATATGCAAAGGTAGGTACTGGACGCCGCTGGCTACTAAACTAGTTATGGAAGATTTAAATAAAAATAAAAACGCGTGTTCAAGTCGAACAAGTTTTGCATACTAGTTCATTGCGCTTTGGGTACACGCTTTGTGCACATACATTAACAAATACTCCGAAACCAGTAGCTATTGTAGGATCTATAAAAACGGCACTAAGGTTCATATTGATTTTACTTTTTCTCTATGTACGCAAGGATTTCTTCCATGGCCATTAGCGGTTAGTCGTTAGTCTCGCTTGCTCGTTTTGGTCTTTTTAATTTCTATATCGAGTAAATGTCCGTTATCGCGCTCACAATTATCATCACTTAATTCGTTTGATGCATTGATAACGATTGTACATACCGATAGTAGACCGTTAGTGTTACGTGTGTCATTCTGATAGCGTGTTTCGTGTGGTTTTGTCTAATAATTGAACGTGGATTATTCTCGTCCGTCGATGTTTTATCAAACCCTGTAATTCGAGGCTACTTTATTATCACTAACGATATTGACGTGTTTAGTGGTAATCTTGGTAGGTAGCGCTCAGAGTCGTAGGTACTTACCTCACCTTTCGTAGGTCTGCGGTAGTTAAACCTAATTACAACTAAGTAAAACACCGCTTTGGTGGGTTAGAGTATTTAAGACGAAGCTGTCTTAATTTGTTTTAGTATTATACTTAATCCGTTAAGACTTCTAGTAATGTCAAAGAAGTTTATAACATGGGAGATACCAATTGTAGATAAAAGATTTATATATTTTTTTCTAACATTTAAATTGAACCGTATCGGTTTTATTAATTTTAAATTTCGTCTTCAGAATCTGTACGAGAAATCTAAAAAAATGGGTGTAATCAAATTATGAATTTAAACGCTTAAAGTTTCATCACAATCTGTCCAGCCATTTAGGAGTTCAGTGATGAGCACGGGCTAGAAGAATCAATATTTTTTCTATTTATACCAGAAATGTTTCAAGCAACAGCAGTTAGAGTTACCAATAAAAAAAAATATCAAATTTTTTATTTACGAAGATTTCTCAATGTATACGATTTCAGGCAATACAAAGGGCAAAGTTAATGCCTAGCGGCATTCTCTACCAGTTAACCTTTTAATCATTTAAAGGATGATATTGTAATTGCAATTTGTTTTATTTTTTTTTGTTCCTCTCTATCATTCCACTGTTGCAACACGGATAAATATTTGTTAATCGCAAACGTTGTTCCAGTACTTTTTATCGTCAATGCATCGATGTGTA
>DWME01010465.1:0-10199 GCA_018244795.1 Parelbella ahira ahira
ATTTAAATAATGCTTCCGTCCCACCCGCGATCTAACGCGTTAAATCGCCCGGCCATTATTAACCACTTAACTAATTAACGAACTAACAACTGTGAGATAAAACTAAATATATCCATAGATAAGTATCACATAAAAATGTTTGACACATCTGCTCAACCTGTTTAGTGATTTTTAATTAATTATTTCGCGAGAATTTGGGCGTAGTTGGAACCAAATGGATTGCCACGTGTTTAATAGGAATTTTTAAGCGTTAAACGTAACATCACGCCTGTAATCCCCGAAGGGGCTGGCAGAGGAGTTTAGTACCCTCCCACATTTGATGAGTTAAGTGTAAATCCCACAACGAACAAAAACATTTCAGTTAATATATTAGTACCTATGTACGTACATGTATGCTACTTTCGTTTCTTACCAATGGGCAGACCAGTGTCAATGGAGACCATGTCAGCCATACTGGAGGGGTCCATGAACATCTCATCATCCTGCACAGCTGTCGTCATCGAATCCGGGATCGGTCTGATCACTAGATCGTGACCGATGGAGCCTTCCTGCAGGACATATTTGACGTTAGTTTTCTAAGCATAGTTATACGTAAATTAATCTCGAAAACAATTTACAATATACGTGTAGGTATGTATATCTAGTTATAAAACGTAAGATGTGAATTGTAATTGTTAGGTTCCTGGTAATAAGGTTGTATAGCGAAAGTCTCACCTGTTGCTAGTGTACAGTCGTCCTAAACCAATTTGAACCGGTTTTAAACGATTACAAAGTATATGTATAGGTACTTATCCTGAACCACAACTTAAAATTGCTATTACCTAAGAATAACAAGTCATCTTCAATCGACATCAGGGTAGTTTCATAGTAGTGTTGTGGTGGATTAAAAAGAATAAATACAAAGGAAAAAAACGTAACATCAAGCGTATAATATAGGTAGTATAATATAGCTAGATACAATAATAGGTAGATAAAGGAGTGTAGTACACTCCCGCGTTGCACCAGTTACGTAAATGAATAAATAAAATAAATACATCGAGATTGATTGAAACGCAGTACTTGAGTATCTCAACTATTGGATATGTAGTAAGATGTCTAAATTTGTAACTGGTATTGGCCAATTCAGACCGGCGCGGGTCGAATTTCGACGCTCACCGAGAGCTACCGTGGCGGCCGCGGCTCGCCTTACTGAGCGCGGCGCGGCTCGGATTAATTAGATTCGGTTTCGGTTACATGCAATCAGCGCTCGGGGCTCAGTGGCGCTTGCGTTACGGAAATAATATAGCACGATATGCAACTTTAGAAATAGTATTGTACAATAGGTAACTTTATTATTATTTATTATTCTATTATCTCGCCAAGTTCTAGCGGGTAGACAAAGAGCACCGAGTGCCGAAATCTCTATTATTATAGACCTTTCGTGTTTTTCTGTTTTCTTTAAAGAATTGTATAAAGAGATTACGTGCCGAAGGGAAATATAAAGTAAAGTAAAATCCAAGGTGTATAACTGAACTAACGTCATACCACATATTAATAAGAAACAACATATTTTTACTTAAAAAGTATAGACTAAATGTACCTATATTAACATGTCCGCTTAAATATTGCTTAGCGAGAGTTGAACTTTACAACAGGCACATCCTTGTTAAGTAAACAAACAAAATCAGATGGACGCGTATTCAAATATGTGTATATAGACATTGTCTGCAATCATTTTTTTTTATTTAATGAATGAACGGAATATACTTAGACAACAAAAGGAGGAAAATCACAATCATACAATACGCTCCTAACCTGTTGATCTTTTGTACCCTTCAAAGGTTGACTGGGGTGGGGGGAGGGGGTACTATTGAAAAGCAATATTACTCACTGTTCGATTCTTAATATGTTTGATATATCACAATATGAGGCGGTCACAGCCGGAGCTATAAGATACAGTAATATATTATGCTATAATAATATTATTTTTGCAAACTATCACAGACGATAATTTTGCCATAATAATTATGTATATTCTATAATATATATAGGGTAACATATGTCAGTGGAGTATTCATTGTAGTACTAAAACTTACGATCATATAAGCAAACGGCGATATTCTACAACACTATAGCACTCAACGTGGCGGCCTTAACCCTTTCCACTCTGAGAGGAGATCCGTGTTCAAAAGTGAAACAATAAACGGGTTGATGACGCTGATAATATGGACTACAGCACGCAAAACGAGCGAAGAAAAGATACGTGACTGAGGGTGGGCGGAGCTGATTCACGCACCCCACTCGTCCGATATTACACCGTGGTATTTCCAATTATTCCGATGACTACATCGCTTTCTATATGACATGAATTTGACATCTTTTTTTGACCCTTTTACCACTCAGCTGTTGGAACACGAGTCTCTCAGTATCAGTGAGCTAAGTTCTGCCACGCTGGTCACGTGCGGGATGGCAGACTTCACACGGCTTACCTAAATTTTTTTTTTCTTTGTAAGCTCTGAGATGTGCAGTTTCCTAACGATTTTATCTTCACCGTTCTAGCACGTGATATTTAATTTTAAAACGGTGATATTTGTAAAGAGATGTGCGCCATAGATTTAAACCCAGGATCCCCGGAATGAAAGACTGAATTCTAAGCCACACGGATATCACTGCTTTTTTGAACTTGAACATTCATATACCTCGACATATTTAATATACTATAAGGACTATCTCTTTATAATTGACACGATAATAAATAACTAACCGATGAGCAAGTCGACCAGTTGTTTTGTATCGATTGATATCGATCGAAATTTGCATATTATACACGTGACTAAAGCTTATCAATAATGCCGATATCAGTAAAGGGTGATTAGATCATTGATAAAAATAAAAAAATTGTTACAAATTTATTCGCATAAATTTAATGTAATAGAAATAACCACCCATTTAATACGATGGTCATCATGACGACCATTGTTAATATTATTAAAATCGAAAATTGGATATTATCAAATTCGATTCGCGAACAAATATCGATGAATTGAACGGGACGATACATAAATTGCATAATATTTTACGTTTCGCTCCACGCAATGTTAAAAATGACTTCAATAAACGATTTTATATCATATCGTTTTCGGGAATCCTGTACTGCTTTTGTTCTAGTTAAATTGTAATAACAATGAAATGGTAATAAAAGTGGTTAATGAAAAAATTTACAAAACATCTTCAGTGTGAACATAGACGGTTGTAGGTGGCGAGGGAGACAAAGACTCGTCTACTTTGACCAGATAGGTCAGGTGCTGGTTGAGTTAGAAATGTCCGAAACTGGTATGCGGGTATGAAAGAGATCGATCACCGTAGAAGTACGTCAAGTCTGTATGGACAGAGATATTTGACATTCAGCGTTGTTTGCCTACCCTATAAGGAATCTGGCATGATGATATAAGAATAAGTAACACAAATACAGATGAGTTTGAACAGTGACTAAAGCAAACTTTATTGTGTCCCTAAGGCCCTAATTGTCCCTAATCATCGTCAACCCGTCCACTGTTGGGCATAAGCCTTGTCAATTTATTTAACATAAATCAAATGAAGTAATCAAAACCTTCAATATCACTTTAAGACTTGTCGCTTATAACACATCAATATAACACGTGAGGTAAGGAATTAAATTTAAAACAGGCTTTTATAAGCTTAATGTTAATACTCTTACAGATTATTGTTACACGTCAACACGCAACACATTGTGCGTACTACGAACATTTTCCCGCGGACTGTGCCTTACGCAAGCCGGCCTTAGTCTACTTGGGGCCCATTGTCTTCTGATGGGATACGACCAGTCTTTGTACCACTTAATGGTCTCGGAGATTGGACGAGCTCAATCGTGCCTTTGTTATGCCTTGTACATTAATATAGTTATTAGAGTAGCCGCGATGTGTAAAGAATAAAGTATGTATGTTAGTATTGTGTATGAGTGTAATGAAAATTATTAATTTTGATGAGATTTTACTGTTTTACCAGAACTTTGGAAAAAATCTAAAACTGTTATTTTGTTACACAGGAAAAACGATTCGTTTTGCATTTTTGTGGTTCACAAAAGACCCAATGAAGAATGAGAATGACAAATAAAAAGCTTGAGCTTTAGATTTGCTACAAGGGAAGTTAAAATTTGGAATTAAATTTTATTTGTTACAAATAAAATTACGAACGTTATACAATAAGTGCTAGCTTAAAAGATTAAAGTCATAAGTTTTTTTCATTCATTATGTAAGAAATACACATCACGGATATTCCATTGTTCGGTATTTATTATTAATTTAAAAATACAAACCACCGAGATCCGTTTATACATTCCTAGTAACTCAATCAATCACATGTAACCTTTTAATTCGCAGCATTGTCTATGAATTACTATAAATATAATTGTAAATATATATGTATATGTATTATAAACAACATGAGTGGGAAACTCCAAAATGTCACGTGTTACTACAATAAACATGCCAGCGAATGTTTATAAAAAAAAACCTAATTATCATTCAGACAGGATGTCGGATACTTGGGCAATATGGATTTGCTGCACGTTCCAATGACAATGTTGACCATAGACGAAAGGAATGTCTTACGATTACGACGAATAGGTTACCTGTCTGTTATAATTTCCTCTAACGGATGTTTAAAAATCGAAACCTATTGTCTACGAATTTGACACAATTATTATATCCGCGAAAAAGTGTTTTTGAGGACTGTTTCCGGTAATATACTTAATATCCTTATATGATGGAATTCCATGGCACATATCTAGTACAACTTGGTAAAACAATAAGATGGTAGTTTTAATTTTAGTTAAGTGATAAGAGTTTTATATCATTGTTACTTAATAATATCTCCCTATACATTGAGTTAAACGGTTCTATTCTATAAACGACTGATAGTTCTACATGCAACATAACATATCGTTTTCGATACACCGACACAAAAATTATTCCGGGTACTAGTTAAAATTATTATGGGTAATATTTTATTATAATTGATAAAGATATAACTATCATGTACGATATCTTAATTAAAATTAACTCTAATTAAAAACAGAACTTACCACCACAAGTTTTCCATGCTTCGGATGTCTCCGGATGAGTAACGCTGCACCATTCTCATCGTCCTGGTACAACTCGCCAATGTCCTCTTCATTTTCCTGTGAAATATTAATAACTTTTGAATTGGATAATCATATACATATGTATGTATATAGTGAAAACGTTAGCAATATCGTTGAAATTTATTTCCAATGGAACAACATGTCCACATTTATTTATTATACACAAAGTATAATTTGGCTTTAATAATTCAGTCAAATGTTGGAAATCAAGAGTTCTAAAGTGTAAATAACAACTTGGACGAGTTGTTGAGGCGGACTCGCAAAGCGCAATAGAAATAAAATCCATTTCTATCATTGTAGTCTTCCATTAACTCTCTACACTTCCATTAATCTACAATAAGCAATTTGTAAATAAAAGTATAAGTAAATAATTTTAAATTATTATTAATAAATTACATTCACTAAGTATGGCTACCCATCAGTTTCTTAATGACATGTGATAGCACAATTATACATATTATCAATCGAATTTCATGCCCAACAACCCGCAACGGAAGAAATATTTCTGGCCCAAAACAATGCGCGTCTATTGTTTATAATTTCAGTGCTAATTAAAAACGAGTGGCGTTTAAAGGAATTCGTTCGGCCACTTTCAATGGTGATGTGAGGTGAAGCTATGAAATTTTCGCACAATCGCCGGAAGTGACCAAAATCAAGGTTGCATTGTTGTGGCGGCCGACAGTTGTTTACACCGTTGTTGGAGTTACATATTTGTCATGGTGTACTGAGAACACCTTGGACAATACTCTATGTAAATTAATTAATTAAAACATTAATGTTTAATTATAAACTTCCTTAAAGTGCTATCGCAAACCCTAAAAATAATGGGTCAGTAATTGTAGTATATGGAGTTGGCCCAAGATATTCTTATTATTTACATGTATTACTAAAAGTAAAGTGTTTGACTGAAGCAAAAGAAATGAGTATGAAAGTTAGTGAGAAGTGAAGCATTCTTTAAATTCAGCGATAGGATATTTTAAAGATAATTAGGTTACCAATTTGTTTTATTTTGTTTGTTTCGACAACTGTTTGGTAAATTGAACTATAATCATATTACATTAATGCAGTAATTGCTTTAAGTAGTGTTGCTATATTTTTTGTTTTATAGCCTCATATGTAATAGTAAGTTACACGATTTGTAGTTATAACATAAAAAAAAATTGGCTGTTTTCAAATTAGCGACATAAAATCGGAAAACATTTCTTTTTAAAAAATATTTTCCTATCACAGATTGTTTATTAAACCGTTTCAAGTTCATATCATATACAAAGTACATCCGATTGCCTAATAATTTAGTAATAATGGCAAAAATTTCCGTAAAATGTTTCCGCACAGCAAAATCTTCTGACAATCTTTCACACGGACATAGTTCCGTGTGACATACGCCCGTTGTCAAGATTACTTTATAATGAATTTAAACTGTTGTCATGCCGTGGGAACTCTATGAAGTCGTGAGCTCAGTCCGTACGAGCATTTGACAAAACTATGTTTATGAGGGAAATATCTCTAGATTTAGGCACTTAAGTGTCGACAGAATGTTTTATAGTCTATTTACTTGTGATCTACGATCTGATTTAACGATTTACGGATATCGCGACTCAAATGAAGATCGTTTTTGCATAACATTTTGTGTCGAGTTTCAAAACAATACAAGAATTTTAGCAAAAGTACAGGCGCTGCATGTACATATGTATATAATCTACTAGGCCAAGTGAGTGGTTGCTATCAGACGTTAAAGTTCGGAAGATGTAGTGGACAGAAATACGTGGTATATCAGTTATTAATCCGGGTGTAGATTTATGACTATCTGGAAGAACTTTCGTCTTATATGAGATTATATTATAGGTTAGCTTTTAATTCGTATTTTTTGCAACCTGCGCTAGAACAGCGTAGTGGAATGGACAGTAGATCTTATACATTTGTGGGAGGGACCCGTGCCCAGCTATAAAACACATAGAATTGCAATCATAACATTTACTATGCAGTTACTCTGGACCAAATTATTCATATCTGTTGACATTCGAGTTCGTAAAGCCAAAATGTGATATAAAAGTGTCGTCAGATCATGATACGGCTGTAGCGGGCGCGCTCGTGACGCGATACACATCGCCGCGATGCACGTGATAATAGCGATGATATGCCACAGTTAGTGTTGTAGACGGAGAGTCGGCGAGGTTTTTAATAAAAATCGTTACACCATACAAATTCTCATTGAAAATCTCAATAAAAAATTTATATGGTATAGTGATCTTTTATTAAAAACCTCGCAGGCTCTCTGACTACAATACCGACTGTAAGAGTAACATCGCGCCTGTAACATTCGACGTGATAGGCAGAGAAGTGTAATGCATTCCCACATTTCACCAGTTATGTTTACGTCCCATGGAATAAGTGGTGACCCTATTGCCTTATACGAGTACAGGGCACCGATCCAGTCTCCGAGTCACCACTAGAAATTTTTGATAGAAAATTTTATTAGTACCCGATCCGGGATTTGAATCCAGGACCTCCCGATCGCCAGTCGCGCATGAAACCACTCGACCAACGAGGCAGTTTAGTCGAGAAATAATTAAATATATTTATTGTGCAAAATACTTGCAACACAATTTATGCACGATTCACAAAATAACGCATTGAATAGAATATATTTACATTTAAAATGGCATATGTAATGTTCTGTCAATACTGATTATAAATCTTCATTATATGCCTTTAAACAGGTTCGTCTTAAAATGTAAAGGCTGTATATTAAACACAGATCGACGATCACAATTTCTGATATAAAGTACACTTCATAGAAAATTCTGACAAGTTCTCAAAATTTATTTTTATTTCTTTTTCTTAGTTTCATTAAAAAAACATAAAACATGTCACATACAATCTAACCTCTGATGAGTAAAATATAGTATTGAGAAAAACTATAACTTACACCTAAAATCAAAGTAGTGAAGTACCTAATCAAAAAATCGACAGCGCTCGGACTATATGACGTAAGCGACATATGTATTCGTAAGTAACTGCAAATCTCTCTCAAGAAACCATCGTAACGGTGCAAGTGTTAAAACTATCGCACTACAGAATTTTGTTTACATAATGTCAATCTAAAAAGCGTGTTCGCCCACTGACCGGCAATTAACACTTCGGTTCGTTAATTCGGTCAGTAATGTGTTATTTGTGCGATGTTTAGTAATTTATACACTACATCTAATTTTAATGACCCGTGTATAAGTAATGTGTGTTAATTATGAGTAATGCCAGTGTAAGAATTGTTAATGGACACTCTACATAATCCTCATTATGCAAATGTGTAACAGTGATACATTCCTGTGAACTTTCTACGGCTATAGAGATCAGGGTTTAAAGGCTCTAGAGATAATCAGTTTCTCATAATGTTTACATATATAATAAAAAAATAGTTATTATATGTCTATTTTTAATACACTTGACCGAAAATAAAGCAGGATAATTTTTAAATAAATTCGCCTATAGAAAAGACATCAACGCGGGCACATCACTTTTCGCAGTTTTTATATTTTGTTATGAAATGCTTATTACAAAAACCAATTAAATTTTCAAAATGAAATTAAGTAAGATTTGATTTTTTCAGTTAATTTTGAAATTAGCTTATGAGGTCAAATCCTTAATTACTCAGCATACAATTATTAATAATTATGTTATTAAAAACTGTGCCTCATAAATATCACATATAAATGAGGTCCTTAAAATTACACAATAGAACAATAAAAAAATTTAATAGGATTGAACTAAATAAACAAAATAACCGGAAACAATGATATTACATGTCTGTGTTTGTGATACTGTCAAATATATATTTTTATATTTTAGAATGAAGAAATTATAAATATATATTTTATATTTTAGAATGTGAGTTCTTTAGGGATCGTCGGTAATTGTTATGTTCAAATTTGAAGCGTGCAATAAGCTGGAAGGTAGAAAAGAGGCATTCCAACTTAGTTTTTAGGTCTTGCAGTATATTCTTACCTGGCGTTTGTTCGGACATCAAAGTTATCTGACATTAGATATCAACCAATACAATCAGAGTTTTTATGAGTCAATTTTAAAGTATAAACAAATCTTCAAATCAATGTCAACTGTGATTTAATACTATAATGTGCTTGGATATATTGTAACTAGATTATACTGATTTTTCATATTTTTCCTATATTGTTACAGGATAAAGAATGCTAGCTGTGAGGGCTGGTCGTGTTTTGAATTAATGTTTTTTCTTCTAACACCCGTTTCTAAAAACTAACGCCCATAATCATTAAAAAAATGTCATTTGTAGCGATAATGATTGAAATTGTGGTTATGTGTGATTCCGTTTGCTAACATACCATAATAATGAACACAGTTTGTATATTACTCGTATTTTACTAACCTAAGAACCTTTTATTGTATTTATAAATCTGGTAATACGTATACATGTAAGTCATATATGTTTCAAAGTTCCGAAATATAAGGTTTTATGATAAAATTAACATTATGACATGTTGCGTCAATTTTATTTGTTAGACTTAGTTTTAAGATACAGAAATGACCGATAAGACATACTGAGTTCACTAATACATTTTAAGTTCCCAAACAGGATATTGTAGAGTTCAATCATATTCCAATACAGTTAATTGCAATGTCAAAGTCAAATTATACATTTTACTAGTATGACTCTACATTTAAAATAACGTGTAACGTAAATAACTATGTAAAATACTTCACTTCTCCGGTCACGATCTTGCAGTTCAACCGCCTTTAGTGCAAGTGCCTAAATTAGATCAAACCGTTAAATCCGGCCGCAGTTCCGGAACTATTTCGATCACGGCTCTAAGACAATTAATTGTCTCGGTCTTTTGGGTCACGTATATACATACACGCAAGTATAATAAAAAAGTGTATAATTTTGTTTTAGCGACCCATTGCTAGGTAACGTTATTGAAAATTTATCAATTGCTTAAAAGACTGAGAAATAAAATAAGAATTTATAGAAACTCTATATTTTGTGAGTATTCACAGTTATCACAAATTAATAAGAAATATGTGT
>DWME01010466.1:0-10197 GCA_018244795.1 Parelbella ahira ahira
ATTGGTCATATTCCAATATTGGTAGGAATCGTTCAATGTTAAGGTTTATGTTCTCACTCTCAACCCTTTGCTTATATTATGATTCTCAAAAAATCATGTCATTATAACTATATTATTTTATTTAGGACATTTTGTACGTTTAATTATTAAATTATATATTGTTTTAATACGTATCTACTTGCAGGTTTGAACTGAAGTGTTTTTATTTATGTCCTCATTAGTTTTAACAAAGCTTATCTTCATTGCTGTTATATGACTAATTACATAAGTACCTATGGAGATCATTTTCTAACCAAGTAATACTCATGCTCATTACATAAATATGTGTCCTGCGTGGGAATCTAACCTGCCACCTGCGGTTCATGACTCGGGGTCACTAACCACAGAGTCAACAGACCAGTTAACTAATAATCTAACATCTTTGTAAAATTTGCAAGTAGTGCATTATAAGGAAAATGGAATAATAATTGCAAGATGTTATCACTTTATTGCATATGCATTGCCCCCTTGTCGACATTTGCATAATTACACGCCAAAGGACTACCGACGGGAGAACTGTAATGGTGCATTCAGACTACGGTCGGAACTACTGGCGGGAAAACTCTAAGGGTGGGTGCAAACTTCGGCCGGAACTACTGACGGAAAAACTTTAAGGCTGCATACAGACTACGTTCGGAACTACTGACGGGAGAACTTTAAAAGTGCACACAAACTACTGTCGGAACTACTGACGGGAGAACTCTAAGGGTGCATGCAAACTTTGTCGGGGAACGAGAAAGACGGACCGATTATGTGCGATGCTGTACCCTTTTTGATATAAGCAAACTAAATCAATGGCCTCTTAAATTTATAGGAATACACGAAAGAGTGAATGTACACTACAAGAAATACTCCAATTCCAAATACATTATTGTTTGTCGTATTTTTAGAAGTTATTTGAGACAGGTCTTAAAAAATTTTAATGGTATCAAATTGATTACTAAGCAATATCCTGGGTAATAATAGATAATTAAATATCACTTGCCATAACGGTGAAGGAAACGTAGAGAAAGAACCTCCACAACTTAGGCTAAAATAAATTGATTTCAAAGGCGTGGGAATTCTGCCAACTGGCACTGTGGCAGACTAGGGCCTTAAGCTTCTCATTCTGAGAGGTGACCTGTGTCCAATAGTGGAATGATAAAAGAATCAGATTCAACATTCATTATTCTCATTATACCAGATATTTCACTTTATACCGTCTAGGTAAATATTCCTATATTTTGTGATATATAGCACAATGTGTTTGAGGATGAAATTTCCACCAGCGCCGATACAAGGATCAACTATGAATTATGTAGGTACGTGAAAATTACAGCTGTAAATCATAACTGCAGGATTAAACGGAAAATTTAATACTGTTAAGACTAACTGTTTTTACTAACTAAGGGTCTTTTTAGCCCCTAATTGCTTACCAATTTATTAAACTAATTGTCCTCTAACTTTACGCTTTTTCAAATAACCGAAGGTCGTACATACATAACTGGCAACTTCCGTATCGAAAACCGTAATAAAACATGTAACGCGTGTATAAGGTGTTGCCATAAGAAACGTGATTTGGTAATCGTAAAATTTTAATAACCATATCGCTATTAGGCGAATGTGTGAAGTTATGTAAAATTTAAATGTAATTTTGGCGTTTTATATATATTATTTATAACCTTCACGGCTTTTGGGGGATTTCGTAAGTTATTTACAACTCTTTCTAAATGACTTATTGTTGCGAGAACGAAGCAAATACTCGTATATCAACAATTTAATGTTCTTGTTGAAATTAGTCCGTTAAAGACTTACAGCTTAGAGCTTCGTGTTTAATTGTATCATCAACATCATCATCACCGTAATCATTGTCAATAGCAGTTTCGTTGTTTTAAAATTGGATGCGGATGGTCTAAAAGACCTTTCCAAAAAGGGCGATGACGCCTCCTTGCGTCTATCTATAGGACTCAACGTCAAGTAGTACTCACCATCTACCCACTGTGATTCGCATAGTTTTATGACGATCTTTATACATACGTAGTTTGTTACATATAAACGTTAATCTATTCATAACATAACATTACGATTGTATTTCCGAGAGGAGTAGGCAGAAGGGTGTTACACTTCCAAGTTTTAATAGTTTTGTTATACGGACAATGGAAAAGGGGTGAGCCTATTTCGATACACCGGGCTTAACGATATATTATATGTACTTCGAGTACACACATAATTATTGCATTCGTAGTGCATATAATATTGCCTGTGTTCTAACTAAGCAGGTGCAAGCGGTTGCGGTTGCATCTCATATAAATAGACACCTGGACGTTTCGTTTTTTACTCTCATTGTCAACAGCACACAAGTTATTAGAAAATGTTCAAAACCAGTTCCACAGAGATGTTATTTATATACAATCATTATTTTATGCTAATCATATTTATTATACTAGTTTGTTTAATTGGTCGTCCTTAGATAGTCCTGTTGAGGGTAGGCTAGTAAAATAAGAATATGATTATACATATAAATAATATGACTAGACAAGTACACAACAAGACAACTGGCGAAATGTGGGAGTGTACTACACTCCTCTGCTGATCCCTTCGGGGATTACATGCGTGAACTTAGGCTACTAGAAAATGTGGCTGTATAACAGTATGACGGTATAATAATAGCAATACGACTTCGCTAAAGAATAACTTTTATTATTCCATATATTTTAAACGATACCGGCACGCGAGTATGAAGTCAGTGATGAAAGGCGAAGCATGTATGCTAGGTTAGATGTTAGGTAAGCATGTATATTTAGCACTCGGTGCCCTCTGCCTACCCGTAAGGGACTTAGCGTGATACTACAATAATAAATAATACCTACAATCATTTTTATACAAAATGGTAATGATAATAATAGCCTGCCATTGTACATAATAATAATGGACCATGTCACACATCACTTAGAGTTGTGTGCGTACTACACTACGTACATATACATATTTGAGTGGGTTAATTTGTTTTACAGTATGAGTTTACATCATCATCAGCCTACTCCCGTCCACTGCTGGACATAGGCCTCTCCAATAGCACGCCACTGAGCTCGAACTAGCTCTTCGAATCCAACCGCTGCGAACCACTTTGCCACTAGTTTACATGACAGTTGGCAATTAAGCCAATTATGCAACAAAATATGTCTCAATAACAGTCTACTGAATGAGAATTCGTCTCATATTAGCTTGTTATTTGTATAAATTGAATAAATATTTGTGTGAGATTGGACATGTTGTGATCGGATGTGAAATTATCTATTTAAATGTGAATTCAGAAATTAATTTAATGAAGTTAATTAGCTGTCTGGTTATCACAGGCTTGGTTTGTCTAGATTGGAACCAGATGGTCGTGTTAGATGTCATCCCAGGATGGGTGCTTAAATATTTAAATGAAGCAATATGTATTCATGTACATACATTTTTTATAATTTCTTATTGCTTATGTTTACATTTATGCTCCTTTTTAGTGTTTATATACATGATATAACGTTACTACCTCGTTGGTCAAGTGGTTGCAAAGCGAGACTACAGTGATCAAGTGGTACTGGGTTCGAATCTCGGGTCGGGTACCGGGTCGGGTATGTATGTCTGCGCGAGCCTTGCCAGTGCAAAGCGCGCTTATAACCGTGCAAGCTTGCATAAGGCTATGTTCAACTTCGACGGCCTTAAGAACTATTATTGTATTTTCTATCTCTATCCCGCTTACGTCAGTCGATATATGGCAGAAAGTAAGGAAATATTCAATTTATTATGTATTTGTTTTGAGCGTTGATGAATAAATCTGTTGTTATGACTGTTAGCGATATACAATGGTTTGTAGTCAGATCGAAGTTTTGGTTTTGGCCAGATTCATTAAAACATTGTTATTTTTCTAAGTAGTTTTGTTTCTCGATTACTTATTTATTGAAAACTTCTAAAAACAAACTTAGTGTATAGATAATAAATTCAAGTCTTATATTTACACTGCATTTATAACAGTTTCTAGGTTCACTAATTTAATTTCTAGACTATTATTAAATTTTAATTCTATGTAAGTTTCGGTTTCAGTTGAATCTAGGAGAGGAACACACGCGCGCCTAGGTAGGGCTGATTCCCCTCCTGTACGGCGACGGGGAGCGGCGTAGGCGGTGCGAGAAGCCGTGTTCTGCGATCTGCAACCCGCATGCCCAGCGTGGGGATTGTAGGCAAAACAATTCAAGGAAGACCTGTCCAATGCAAGGAAAGTACATCAATGCACTTAGACAGGCTAATGATGAGTTCAGAAACCGAATATTCAAGTTACGGTTTCGGCGGGAAACTAGGTTTCGTTCGAACACTGACTATGTTGTACTCTATTTTATCAGCAAATATCGAAACATCGCAGAATATCGCACGATCGCTTACACGATGGCTACAGAAAGCGATCGATTGCTTTCTCGCGGTGAAATTTCATATAAACAGCTATTTACGAGCTGTTTATCTTTATTGCGGTGGACTTAAAAAATATACTTTTACAATTGAATTTACGGCCGAAACTTTTGTGCGTATTTTATTGACATTAAAAGTTATCGCGAAATTTATTTACGTTTGGTTTTTGCGGTTCGGCAAGAGACTTGGCGGGCGAGAAGGTAGAGAGTTTGGGTTGGATAGATTTGTATGACATTTGCTTGTTATAACCTTTATCCAATTCAGAGTTCGATACCAATAGTCGTATCGAACTTGAAATTCAGTGTGGCCATAAATATTGCTCCTATCTAGCATAAATTTTTATCTGCTTTTATGTAGCTTCATTTATATTAGTACATGTAGTATTAAGGCAACTTTTTGTTAGTATGACACGCATTCAATCCTACCCCGTAAGGGACTTCGCGTGAGGATATGTTTGTATGTACATATGTATGTATACACGCATTCAATATATACACACTTTATTAGTTCTATATCCCACCTAGATTGCCAATGAATACCTACATACTTCTCATTTATTCCAACCCCTTAAAAAGGAGTTGAACGGCAAGCGTCAGTTAACTTAGACACATTACAATATCTCACCAGGTGACAAATAACTGAGTTTTTTATAGTCAAAAGTGAACAGACAACAGTCACAAGTGGCCGCGACCGTCCATAAAGGTCTGCAACTAACCTTAAATAGGACTGCAAGTAGCAGTAAGGGCGGCATAAGGTGCTAATAGGTTCTTTAACCCTTTTATCGTTCCACTGTTGAACACGAGTCTCCTGTCAGAATGAGATTATTAAGGCCATAGTCTGCCACGCGGATCAAGCTCGGGTTGGCATACTTCACACGCCGTACAGAACAATTTTTTTTTTACTCTCAAGTTGTGAAGGTTTCCTCTCGACGGTTTCCTTCACCGGTATAGCAAATGATTTTTAAATTCCAATTATTACTCAGGATATTGCTCAGTAACTAAGTCGGTATCTTTGAAATTTTTAATAACTGTCTCGAATATAGGTATCACTCTTTAAATACACTATAGACGAGGCGACATAGAAAAATTTTTTTACGCCCTGCTGTTTTACAGCACAATAAATAGATGGAAATGCGACCTTTTCTTACCCTGGTGTGTAGGTTTCCCCAGGATATGTATTAGGATTATTATTTAATGTTGTCTTCATTATATTTCTGATGGTCACCATTTACCATGTCCATCTATGTATAGTTATAGGTATATTATCTAGTTACACAATATTTACGTTTTATTATAACATTTGTCTCAAACTCACTTTTAAGCTTAATATGGCTGTAAATTACTCCCGGCAATTTCACATATACTACTAATTAAATATTAATTGCATCAGCTTTTATCTTTGCAGATGTTCGCACCTTTCGCAAAATGAAAATAAAATTACCGTTTTTGTTTATTATTTCTACATGTCTTGTCTACGCTTACAACATTATTTGTTCTAGAAAAATACTGTTTTGAATGTTATTGCACTTTTCTAACTTCCAATTAGATTTTCTAGTAGTGACTTGGAGTCTTGATCTGTACCCCGGTCTATTGGGCTATAAGCTCACCATCTATTCCTTTGTGGGGCTTAAACATACCTGTTGAAACGTGTGAGTGTAAACACCCCTTTGCCTATCCCTTCGGGGATTATAGGCGTGAAGTTAAGTTTTTTTTTGGAATACAATAGTATTTATCTTACTTCCTATGATCTTAACCCTTCTTATTATGGGAAGTGAACCGTATCCAACCGTGGGACTATAAAAGGGTTGAGTATGACGTCACGTCATTATTAACTTCAATATCATTATCTTACAACACAAAGCATTATTATAATCGTATCCTACTGAGTAACACGAGGGAATTACATTTGATAAAAGTTGTAGCAGTAACATTTTTGATCTGTAATGAAAAAATATATAGACGGATACCTAAGTTCGACTCGAAATCTATTTATTTTTATACGTAGTAGGTATAGACAATTTAACACTCTGTTTATATTTTAGATGGATAATAATTTGTCTATGGTAATCACTATTCGAAATACAAAATATATGGCGGCAGGGTCTGACAATAAAACTTAGGAAATTCTTACTTTTGCGCAAATGTTTACGAAAATAGTTAAGGTTAAGACTCAAAGCCTTTAGTAAAAGAATCGAATTAATTAATTTAGAATTTTTGGCGAACATTGATAAGCTTCTTAACATGCCGTTATTTTCAAACTAAATATAGAAATTAATTAGGTATTTGAAAAATAAGATACTTTGCCACTTTGAATATGTAATACAACATAATTGAAATAATTAATATATAAATAAAATACGTACATAAATATGTTGTTCTTCTGTAATTCTAGATATCCCAACATTTCTTCCCATGTAACAGGGGTAAATGACAGAACCAAAATAAAAAAAAAGCTTACCTGTATTAAAGCCGACAATCAAACCAATCCTGCCATTCCACAACACTACAATTTCAACAACAACAACAGCACAAAACACTCCTAAGTAATTGTTGTAATTGTAACTTGATATCGTACTGTAATGTAATATAATGTAATGTAACGCGATATAATGTCAACGTGTAATCACTGCGACGGTTGCCGAGTTACTGTCTTCACTTTGTTTCGTTCGTAAGCGTGAACTTGGCATATTCAAGAGCGCGGGCCAATTCACGTCAAGTTACATCGCTTTAGAATAGTTAAGGGGCGATGCTGTTTTGAAACTAGCGTGACAATATTTTTTTTTTGTTATAACTGAAATAATGTACAGTGATGATCTGTAATAAGACTGAAGCAAGGTGTTGACACAAAGCATGTTTCAGACTTTAACACTGTCAAGGAAAAAAACTATGAAAATGTGCTATTTTGTGTGATTTTCAGACAGGTCTGCAAACAAACGGTTATTATACATACCGTTATTACGTAAATAATTTGTTTATACATAAAAGTTGTTAGAACAACTATTTATTATAATATCTAAAACAATAAAACTTTTGTAGAATTTAAATTTAGTTAGCGTAATTTCAGTACTCCCAGAGTTTTCAAAACATTGATCAAAATAAATGGTTACACGATATAAAATCTAGAATATTCCCCTTTTAAGACTGTCCATTGATTGCGCTGGCTACCGCACCGTAACCACGGGCGCTCGCCCGCGACTCGATCGGAACTCGCAGGACTTTTTGTTATAGCATCAACATGCCATCTATAAATCTACCCTCTTTTTAATTCACACACATTCTTACACTTCTCTTGTTCGCGGTTAGCTTTTTTTAAATATAAGAGTGCAATTAGATATCTGATGCGCAACATAGTTACTCGTTAGTTCCTTATTACGTGTATAGTAAACTTTAATATAGAATTTTATACACACGCAAACATGTACAGGTATCATTATATATTTTGAATTTTACAATTTGTCCTTGTTTATGAGCCCAGTAACACAGGTTCTACAACCTAGTACAGGGGACTTTGCAACTCGATTGAAACTGTCTGTTACCGTTCTTTAAAAAACATTTTGAAATTTTTATTTAACTTTTAAGTATTTCTTAATAAGAAATCATTTATGCAAGTTTGTATTTACGCCATGTACCTACAATATTTTGACTACCTCAAAACAATAATTATCAAATTGAGTTGCAATTTAATATGTGATAAATTAGAATAACATCTTGTTCGTCCTAACGGACGTCGCGGAAACTTCCCACATATCGTATATTAAACATTAGCTAATGATGGAAGATACAGTACCTGTCGGAGATACCCTCTCCCCTGTCTCTCCACAATTCCGTTCAGACGTAATTATCTATTCATCTTTCAATAAACGATATGTTAAGTAGTTTTGTTTACTACAACTGCTAAAATATACAAATTCTTTTAATTGTTTTAAACTGCAATATATTTGTAATTAATGGCATAGTTGTTACGCAATGATAATATATGCAAGAATACTCTTGTGTGAACACAAAGTATAATAAACATTGCTTTAATAAATAAACGATATGGAAATTGGTACAGTTTGATAATGTTTTAAATTTATAGGTCTTACATATGTCGATGACAGTAATAATAAGAAATGAGATATACTACGGAACCTCCTACTAATCTATTAACTATTATAGTAACGTTATTACATTTAATTTCATTTTAAATCTTACTATATGTTAGCTATTACTACAAGTTTTCACCGGCGTCTCGATGTTAACTCGAAACAAATCCAATTGTCAGAACGTTCTCAGATCATATCTTGGTAATATCGCGCAATTGTGCATTAAAAGCTTATAGGGATTGGAAGATCTTCGCATTTAATGAACAGTTCGTGCCGGAAAACTGCAATCATCTGATACATATTTATTTCATTATGATTTTTTGCTATTAGGCAAGAAAGAGCTTGAGTAGATGGCGGTGGGTTGTATATAATTGATTATACTAAGCATTTAGTACTGCCGCAATGCCAGTAAATATACCAATATTGTTGTCAGTTCCTTTGTAATATAAAAAGAATATTTTGCAGAACAGTATCTTATCATCAAGTATATTTAAACAGTAATG
Source organism: Parelbella ahira ahira (assembly GCA_018244795.1). NCBI lineage: Eukaryota > Metazoa > Arthropoda > Insecta > Lepidoptera > Hesperiidae > Parelbella > Parelbella ahira. Next base: position 9,052 of record DWME01010466.1, read on the forward strand.
GCTTAGTGGTTTAAAATAGTCTCCCGCTCGGGGAATCCTGGGTTCGAATACTGACGCACATTTTTTTAAATGTTTCAAAATTAAATATCATTTGTTGTAACGGTGAAAGAAAAAAATAACATGAGAGAATCTACACACTTTAAAGTTCTTAATAACATTCTCCAAGGAGTGTGATGTCTGTCTATACTTACTTAGCAAGGGAGATATACGTTGATGATGATGACGATAATAGAATAGATACTTAGGACACTTTATCAAATAAAAAATAAAAAGTCAGTCTCGCCTGTAATTCCCGAAGAGGTAGGTAGAGACACTTCCACATTTCACCAGTTACGTTTACGTCTCATGAATAGCCGGTGAGTCTATTGCCATACACCAGGCACGCATCTAGACTCCGAGTAATTACTAGAAATGATAAAATTAGAAAATCCAATAGCACCCGACTCGGGATTTGACCCCGGGACCTCCTGATCTCCAGTCGCTTTTGCAACCACTTGACTTTGATAGACTCGATTGAAACGAAGCAATAAAGTACTAATTGCTTCTTGGCAGCAAAAATGAAGCAGCAGATTGTTCGCTGATAACTACCTTGTCTCGTGTCATTCACGAAGTTGTACTATAAGAAACATGTGAATATATTTGCTTCCAAATAGGCAAAGGAAGTAATGGGTCGAGATGCGGGAAGGGGGGGAGGAGTTACTTCTTTCAGTACCCGTTAAAGGGGTGATACAGCAAACATAAGTATGAAGAAGACCAGTTATTCGCCATAATTACTTGCGGAAACTGGTCTTGGACTCGCTATTAGTATTAAGAAAGACAAAATGCTTACTTATATAAAACTCATTGTACATGAAACCGTAAGGCTCAATTCACCTGATTTTAAGTGACTGGAAGGATTTAATACGTGCTTTAATTACTACGATAATAAAACGGATTGTTAAAGAACTATTAAACTGAACTATTAAATTAAACTATGAAACTAAACGAAGGTGTACATATTAAATATCAGTTCATTCCACCTACCCGTAACATACGCTTTTAATTCCTTCGATATATTTCTAAACTACTGCCACTAGGATGTCATTATTACTTAATTGGGCGATTTCCGTTTTACATAACGCTTCTTCGTAATAACATACAATTTGC
>DWME01010467.1:0-10196 GCA_018244795.1 Parelbella ahira ahira
CCTGTCATCGCCCACTGCTGGACATAGGCCTCTCCAATGGCACGCCACCGAGCTTGATCTTCTGCTCTACGCATCCAACCATTGCCAGCAAATAAATAAATGGATTTGCAAATAAATGGAAGATAATATTTATACAATCTTACACTTATTCGTTTTATCCAAATCTAAATGATTAAATATAAAGTTTCATGTGTGCTGTTTGGCTTGATATATATGTATTAATTCATTTGATAAATTCTTACTTAAATATTTCATATAATATGTATAAAGGAAAATAAAACAAAAACGACAGATGTCAAAAGACGATGTAATTTTGGTTACTCTTACAAATAAATAATCACGTATTGAAGCCACGCGTTAGTGCCTCACACAGATGTTGCACATGTGTATCGATAGCATCATCAGCCAAGTACACTGCTGGTAATAGGTCTCGCTTGTGGGATTTTTGCCTATAATGCTCATGCTGGGCATGCAGATTTAGGGTCGCAAACTCTAACAATGCACCGACGGCAACAACTTATTTTGCTGTCAGTAGTCGGGCAAGCCATTTAGCCGTGGCGAGACAGGCTGCAACAAGGCATTATCAGCCAGGACCAGGGTTAGTCGCCCCTTACGACACCCTAGTATCGGGGGACGTATACTTTCTCCGCTCTAATACCGATGGCGCTGACCTCAAACTATGAAGTGAACTCCTTAGACTATTATAAATATTAACATTGTTTAAGAACATTTATTTACATATATATTATATGCATGTTAGAATCCTTTATACGTAGGATTGTAAAATTATATTGATAATGAATTTGGCGGTAAATATTAAAGATAACGTGTGGTATGCACGTTTCGTCCTCGTGAAATACGGGTATGGAGGGACAGTAATGATAGTAATTCAATAACAATTTAAAGCATAATATAAAATCTGATATACACTTTACAAGTTGTTTATTTATGTAAATCTATATCTTTAGTTGTTAGTAGTGTTCGCAATGTTAAACACTGTGAAATAGTCCTTACTTTTTTGACATACCTAAATTGTTGAAACGACTGATAACTTTTCAAAGAAATTATCTGATTACCGTTTAAAATTCCAGTTTTAGGTATACGTGAATTTCGTTTGTAACTTTTTTAGGTTATCTAATATTTACTTTGAGTATTATCTAATATAGCATAGTATTTCGTTTACACGAGCATAAATCAAGTAAAACTGTATTTTTTTTGTGTAATACTAATATAAAGCATTCAGTTCGGTGATTCATTTTTGATATATCTATATATAAATTCGAGTATGTTAACTAATATGTCATCATCATAACCTGTTTTAGTTGCCACATACAGACGAGTAGGTATACGGTGTTTAAATACTACTCTCGAAATCTTATTTATACTAAATGCAAAGCGTGGTACATTGTTTGCTTATTATTTTTAACCATGGTATTTCTAAAGGAACACAGGCTACAAACTTACTAGAAGTTGATAAAATTAAGAAACCAGGCAAGTGCAGGCCGAAAGATTAAAGAACTTACCTCAAATGGAACGAAATTTTAAGAAAACAACGTTCGGCATGAGTCTGTGGGGGCATCGCTCTCACTTGGTAATACTTATGATCTGAACATCCTTAATTTTTATGGTTTTGCACGGGCAAAGAATTGGGTAATATAGGATAGACCTTTTTTCCAGTGATCCTTCTTATGGTAATGGAAGAATATGATAAAAACTAAAAGTTGGATAATGATAAAGTGTTAAATGAAAATTATCATTGTTGTATGTAGACTTGCGTAGTTCACTCCACGTAATACAATATTTTGTTGCTATTTGTTACGTAGCACTCTTGCGTTCTCAACATGACTTCTATCGATTATATAGTTATTTTTCCCATAAAATGGTGATAATGAACATAAAAGGTAATCAGCTTTTATGGAGGGTGTAAAGATGTTTTCTTCTAGATGTACCATATGGTTACGAAAATTATTTAATATCTTGTTTATACTATGAAGTAGGTGTTGTATACACCATTATTTATCTAATACGTTTATTGATAAATATTTCTTCTGTAAATAGGTAGTGACATAGTCCGCAGCGCTTTTGACACGGTTTTTTATCATTTTCATGTTAATTATATGTATTTAGTCACTCGTATATATTAAAGTATTTTAGCATGTCTATTCTAACAAAAGTTTTTACAAACTTTACTATCTTTTTGTATTAATGGATTATTGGTTTTAGAATGAATGTTATTAGTTTTAAAATGAACTTTCATCGGTTGTATTTTAGATAGTTAATAAACCGGAGATGATAATTACATTAGGTAAGCAGTTTGTTTCGATAAGCTTAGAGTAATACTGAATATAAATCATTAATATTTTTTTATCCATTTAATCCAATACATTATTAAATTAAGGAGCAGTGATAATTAGTTCGCTTTTGTTTTGTTTATTAATTTATTTCTTCATACATAGATGTAGAAAATGTGCTAAATTTGATAACTCCTATTCATTGCAAGTGAATATAATATCGGTAATGCGAAAACATTTAGGTATTTATCACAATGTTACATTTTATCAGTTAATAGACCAATAATATAAAATTTGCGTTTGTCACAAGGCGTAGAAATATTTCAGATTATTAAAAAAATGTATCCATATGGCGGGAATAATGACAGGTTCATGTCCTGCAACAAGTTTTAAATATTGTGTGATACCTAAGTATATCCTGTATTCCCTAAACTATTCCAAGTACGACAGAAAAATTCAATGAACATAAAATAAAAGTAGTAATTAGGTTAATTAAATGATTAAAAACAATGGAAATTTGACATTACATTTATATATTAATCTCTTTAATTGATAACATTATCAAAGCGGATCATTGATTAGTTATTATTCAGCGGAATTTTAGATAGTATGTTGTGTGTATTAAACTGCACTGATCTTTTCTTTAGGTACCTGTTATATTGAAAGGGTTGAGTAGAATTTTTCCTTACCGTGGGCAATCACCTAAATCATTGATGACCTTGAACTAATAATCCTATCTGATAATGAGATAACAATAATCAGAACGGACTGCTACTGGTGATTTCACAGACAGATACGAAAAAATTGTAGACAGAATCAGAACAGATCAAATGGCAAGTGGGCATGCCGCTTATGAAGTAGGTAGGTAGGTACATATACATATGTGAAACACTAAAGATATTGCAATACATAGCCCCTTTTTTATAAACAGCTCTTACCACGCCTTTTTGAGTTCTATGTCAGTGAGTAGATGCGACTATACCCCTATAAAAATAAAATAGCTTATAAAATAGCTTTCACGAGCTTATTTTACAATTACGTGTGCATGAAAAAAGAATGGTGCCGCAAAAATCCTGAAGGGTTGCAATAAGTTCATATGGCAGTGACGGTAGCTTAATAAGATTTCATGTAGCATTTCTATTCCTTGAAGGACTCACCTTTATAAAGTTGACATGATATGCTGGTGGAATATGTGTATATCAGCGTTAAAAATAGTTAAATAGAAGATTGTAAACGAATTCTGGACTGGAGAATATGCTTTGGCAAACGTAGCTTAGGACGTCCTCCGGTTAGGAGGATTGACTATAAATTCAAAGTGGCTGGCAGTGTTCTGAATGGAAAAGCTGAAGGAAAACCTCAATGGCCTACTATTAATAAACGTGGGCTGACGATAATGACGATGATGATTTATTTTGATGAACTAAATGTAAATAAATATACTTCAGAATATCTATGAGATGCAATAACATATAGTTAGTACGCTGAATGTAGGTTTAAATCACATCTTTGAGTACCAAAGATGAAGTGCGGCTCGTGCGGCGCAGGACTGGAACACACTGCATTTTTAATGTAAGAAAAAAAAACGATTTTTCAGTAGTTATGTATCGTGTTTATACATATATGACATTATCGGGGGACATTCACTTAATGTAAAACCAAATGTCATCATGTGAATGATAATAATGATCGACTGTTAGAACATGACGTCGATTACCATCGATTCGTTACGCTCCAAAAACTACTACTAATGAAACGAAATCGTTACTGAAATTAAATGAAACCCCAAGTAATGTTTTATCTCATGTAATCGGTTTAATTGGGCCTATAAAATTATTTAAAATCCCTGTAAATAAATTAAACAATACAAATATCGCATTATTATCTAATATTAAGATAATCATCCCTCAGAGTATATTAAAACAATCAACTCATACATAACAGTTGTACACTATTTTTAGAAAAGTTGTAATCAAGTGATATAAGATCGCTAGTTCGTAATTTTAAACGATTAAAAACTTAGGATCTAAGTCAGCATCAGGAACAACAATAATAATAAAGTAAGAATAATATTGGCGCTATAATAACAAAGGGAACTCTTGACGAGGTGAGCGGACGAGATGCCGCGGATTTGACGAGAGTCACAGTGGGTGAGCCCAAGGTCTCCGCGCTTTGCAACAGCAGTGTGTCCATCGCAGCATAAGCTTCGTGAACTACTCGCTGTAAATTACACACATTTATGATTGATACTCGTGTAAAGTCGCACGGTAAGCCATAATCTCATCACTGCGTCGTAGACTACAACTGAGGAATGATTTTAACATTATTTTATGATTTCCATATTTAATAATTTCTGCTTATATCCTAAAAATTATATTTTTTTAAAATATTACGCGATTATCACACCCCCGCCGCGGTGGTCATATAGCAAATACATATACGTTGCATTGGTTTGTTTTAAATCCGTTGATGTCTAACACACGTGCTCTGCCGGACATTAGGAAAAGCTAATCGCCTTATTATGTTCTGTTTCTGGACTGTGGGGTAGCTTAATTATTTAAATAATGGCAGTAATGGAAATCCAAATGTTATCTATCACGAGTTACAGCAACAAATAAAAAAAAGCCAGGTTTCTAACCTCCGTGATGAGCTTCGAATTATAGGAGTCAGTGGGTCGAAACATCATCACGGTATACGTATTGTCTATGCCCAAATGTCCGTCAACCCAGTCTTCAATGCCACCGGCGTATAAAGCTGCAACACATTTAATATTACTAATTAACATTTCAACACAGATAAGCTCAATTTATTGCCACTTAGATAATAACACACGTAATTCATGTCTTAAATTGCTAAGTCAACTTTACACCTGGCTGTACATTTTTTTTTATACCTATACGTGTACATCTCTAACATTGTACTGCCATGAGTTGCTTTCATGGATGAAATCCTTGAAACACGCACAAGTTCAGATGCAGTGAGCATAGCATAATAATGTAAATAAAAATGCAGGCAATGGTTTTCGACGTAAACATGTTTTCAGATTGAAAACAAATTATATTATGTCGCACAACTCCCTATGGGGAAGTTATCTGAAAGCGACATGCTTACCGTGTTGTACACATATGGTGTAATAATTTTCCTCATTCCACAGATTATGCTAAAAAAGTTACTTCTTCTTACGCAAAAATTAATCCATGAAAACAACTTTAATCGTGCCTGACGATCTCTTCCGGGGTAGGGAATCGTTAACTTCCTCAACTGAACTCGAACATGACATACATATATCATTCAATGCTCTTACGCAGAAATTCTGAAGTCTGGCCAGCAACATAGGGTCTTCCGCCAATACTGTATGCAGCAGACGCAGCGCGGGAAGCACGTTGCCTCTGCAAATTTTATGATTTTTGATAAAAAATCAATCGCTTAATAAATTGTCGAACAAATTTTATAATATCAATACATACATATAAACTAATTGTGCAAGAAAATTTAACCTACTGTTAATTTGTAGCATTAATTTTATTAGGTCTACACTATATATTATGTATGTATATTGTTTTATGTCGGTACTAGTTCAATGAGTTTTACTACCCGAAATCATAAGAATGAGTTAATTCATGCATACTATGCACTAAAATTGATATTTGTTTTACTTACGTATACGTTATCAAACGCACGCCTTTTTCTTGTGTGAGAATATGGATACATTATACCCTGAAATTAAGTATAATTGTTTTGAAGGAGCTTATAAAATATTCATGTTCAAATGTCAACCTATAACCCATTTTACACGTCAGTAACAACAAGTCATTTCCTTTTTTATTCACTATAGGTATGCACTGTTCTTAGAAGCATAGCCGTGACAAGCAGCCGTCTTTTGGAATCGTAGTATTTACAAATTTTCATGAATGGTGTAAGTACATCTAAAGCGTTATCCCTTATTGATGCAAAATTCCACTAGTAAGATTTGAGGTGCTAAGCCGAAAGATCTTCATTGTCATTATCAGCGAATTTCAGTCCAGTGCTGGACATCGGCGTCTCCTACGGAACGTAATCACATCCTGTCCTCGGCTTAGCGCATTCAGCTTCTGTCATAAATTTTAATAAGATAGATATGTAAAAACTAACAAGAACATCACCCTCCTTGAACGCTATGAACGTGAACAGGGGCGTGCGGTGCTCGTGCAGGAACTGCGTGAGGGCGCGCGTCTCCGCCTCGCTGAGCTGCCTCTCGCCCGCGTACAGCGCGCCGCACGGGTGCTCCGCGCGCAGTTCCTCCGCTGTAATAATGCGGTACTTAGGTGCTTGCATAAGTAGCTATATATATAGAGTCGTGCCTATTGTTAAATTAAATGTAGTTTTCCGGTCTACAATTTCCCGCATTCATACTTAAAAAGCGCTTGTAACAAAACTTGCATATGGTTAAATTTGCTTGAGTTGTTCTACTGGTAAAAATTCTTTTTGATTCGGGGTATTTTTTAACTTTACTAACTTGGTATCCATTGATACTCGAAGTTCCTGTCAAGATTTACTCCGTAGCACGATTGGATGGTACACCTCAGACCGAACGAATCACACGCTTCACATGATTCTCGGCCCTTGCAAGTGTCCCACTTTTGGCGTAGATTTTTACTCCACTCTCTCCTCTAAACACATTGAAAATTATTTTTTTAATGATCTAAAAGAGATACATTTTAATGCCTAAAATACTTCATTAGCTTTACGAGGTGCTGTGAGGATTGAATTACCTACAAGTGCTTATATTCGTTTATGCAAAAACACGTACATGTGGAAAAGTCATCGAATAGTCGTAGCCATCAGGGTTGAAGATCGGTATGACCCAAAAACGATATTTGGTGAGTAAATCTGCGTGCGCCTCACTACGTTCGATCAACTGATACAGGAGGTACATTGCAGCGGCAACCGCGTGGTGGTCTCGGCCTTGTATACCTGTTATACAAAAAAAAACTTAAGAAAGCAAACTGCATCCTAATACAACGCAATACAGAAATATTTCAGCGTTATTCGAAGAGTGATCAGTCCAGTAGGTACTACTTACTGAATATCTCGCCAGAGCATTAAGCGCTTATTATTATGCGTATATTTAAATCTGAATAGAACTTGTTAGATTTTTACTCTCATTCATAAATGGAATATTAATTTATTTTATTTTCCAACGTGGTATTTTTAAGTAGGTACTTGTTAAAAATTGTGGCGGAAACATACTTTAATTAAAACATATTTTGATTACTACTACAAAAGTTTTTTCATCTGAACAGCGTAGATCGAGCCTTTTACGGTTCCCCTCTATTTCTATACATTGCTAAGTTTGTTTATTTCTTGACAGTACTCTTAGTTGTATGTTTACCTTGTAGATAGTTATAATGACAGTTACATTTCCTAATCATAAAACGTATTCTTCATTAGTGACCAGGGAGATGTGTTTTTAGTGCAACTATGTTATTTGAACATTAACATAAATAAACGATAGCATTAAATTTTTTTCTTAATTGACTAGTTTTTATAAATTTTTCTCTTGACGGACGAACGGAAACTTCAAAAAAGATACATATACCTACATTACATACATACACACTAGTACATACCTACTCGTACATAAATCTATGCATAAACATTTAAAGAATCCTTGGACTTCTGATAAATAAAGAGATTGTTTTGTGTGCCGGTTGATAGGAGATGATAATCTTTGTTATTTTACGTATGTATGTATAATTAATTATGTTTTGGTAAAAAACGTAACATCGCGCCTTTAATCCCCGAATGGGTAGGCAGGGGAGTATAGTACACTCTCACGTTTCACCAGTTACGTTTTGGTATTTTAGATATAATATGTATCGTGTGACATTAGCTGATAGAGTCGGTATAGAAAGAAAAGAAAAGTTGTGGAATGTGGAAGCAAGATTTATAAAAGGTACATCAGATAAATGGATCCCTTTCTGACTTTGATATACTTTATTCGCGAAGTAACCGCATCACTCATTAATCGAATATTTACAGAAGATCTGTGGTACAGTGAACGGGAATGAATTGTTAACAAACATCGGTAAAATTTTGTTCAGTAGTATAACGTCCCCTAGAGCTCAACCTCTCCATGGATGACGAGGAGTATGGGATAACAATGAATGAGTATCTTGCGAAATATGACCTTTATGCCCGTGATCATTTTAACTGTTTGTGCGATTGAAAGGGGAGCTACAGAAGATAAAAAGGGCTACATTGTTATATGCACTAAAACCACCGTGCCTTGCATGTGATGATCCACACGTAAGGCACGATGGCTTAAGAGAAAAAGTTATGAACATAAACGCAAATATGACAAAAATTGCCGATGCGGTTAAAAATATTTTTGGAAGAGACGAAACACAACGGCACAAATAAGGAGCAAAGCTGTGAGTACAGCCGATAGAGTTAGTAAAGATGAGCTTTGAGAGAAGGTTTGGTGAGTAGGATTGAGAATATGATGTTTAGATTATTAAGGCATCTAATAAGACAGACAGTAGAATTATGAAACAATTAAGACGATTGTAAATGATTATTATTATTGTAATGATTATTAGGCAGACCGAAGCGAGATACGAATAGACTAGGTCACCAGTATCTTTAATATAAGAGCATGAATCAGAATTTCGATGAGAATGGAAGAGACGAAAGAAAGTTTTCAGATCCGTAATCGGTGGAAATCCTCAATCTCTGCCTATCAACATCGGAAATACCCTTTGACGTATGTGGTGTACGTGTGAAAATACAGTATCCGATGGATTCAAGCTGTTGAAATTTTGTATCATAAAAAACATTGTAATTTTTTTTATCTAACTTTCCGTTTAGTGATAACTCACACAAATGCAAAATTTTGTTTGTATCTCGAGGATTGTATGCATATGATTATGTATTAAAATGTATATTAGGAAAGCAATAAATATCTTTCAAGTTGTATTATTGTAAGCTATGGTTAATCACCCGATCTCGTTTAAGGAAGGAAGGTATAGAATTTGTGACTTTACGTCAGGTAGGGTATTACAAACTGTGACACAACGTTGTAACGAAGGAAGGAGGAAATGGGTTTCGAAAAGGCACGATATGACGATAGATTAACTAAGTATATGACATATTGTTCCTGTAAGTGAATGAATATTTTTAAGCTTATAATAAATTCAGTTTCGCTTCATGACTTCATCGGTGATTGTTCTGTTTACTCAGCGCTGTTATGGCTAGTCATACCGCAAACATTGTCGTTTCCATCTGTTGCATTTGTAATAATGATAATTTAAATATACTGTAGGTATTTATAGTCGTCTTAACAGTGCTTCCACTGCCTCGTTGGTCGAGTGGTTGTAAGCACGATTGCCTATCGGGAAGTCCTGAGTTCAAATCCCGTGTCTAGTCTGGAATTGTGCCTGGTGTATGGCAACAGGCTCATCAGCTATTCCATGGGATTTAACCGTAACTGGTGAATCGTGGGAGTGTACTACACTCCTCTGGCTACCCCTTGGGGGATTAGAGGTGTGATGTTACGTTTAATAGTGCTCGTTTATTTACATTAATATCTTTATGAAATGACTCAAAATGTATACTACGAATTATTTTATAAGATATTTTCAAAGCAAATACAGATCCTTTGAAATTGCACCTCTTTTTGGATCGATTTATAAAAATGATGATGCTTGTCTTGTTCATCTAAAACGGTGATCCTAATTATCAATATATACATGTCTCGTTACTCTTTTCACCCCATTTTTAACTCTTCTGGAACACGACTGCTACATAGTAGCAGTCGTGTTCCAGAATATAAAAGAATAGTCTTTTACTCTTAACGCATAACTTATCTTAACTTATCTTAACTCTTTTACGCATAAAAGAATAGTCTTTTACTCTTTTACAACCACT